>VXBQ01002647.1:0-21215 GCA_013400175.1 Phainopepla nitens | reverse complement strand
ACGGCAGTTCCCGCTGCCCGCAGCGCTCCGCAGAGGCAGTGAATTATTTAGAGCGGAAGAGACCTCTTAGATCATTGAGTCCAAACCTCTGACCGATCACCACCTTGTCAACCAGATCAGAGCACTGAGCGCCGGATCCCGTCGCTCCTTAAACACCTCCAGGGATGGGGACTTCACCACCGCCTCCCTTGGCAGTCACATAATCCCAAAACGAGCGAGGTTTGAATAGACCACAGTGGGCCACCAGGTCCCACGTCCCTGCTCCAGCAGGCCCATCCCAGAGCACATGGCACAGGATTGTGTCCACACAGTTCTGGAATATCTCCGGTGAGGGATTGCAATCTGTTCCAGTGCTCGGTCGCTGCACATTAAAGAAGTTTTTCCTCATAATCAAGTGGAACTTCTCGAGCATCAGTTTCTGCCGGTTGCCTCTTGTCCCATTGCTCGGTCCCACGAAGCAAAGCCCGGTCCGTGCTCTGACCCCTCACTACAGACATTGACAGACAGGGGCGAGGTCCTCTCTCAGCGTCTCCTCTCAAGGCTGAACAGAGCCAGCTCCCTCAGCCTTTCCTCGGCAGAGACGCTCCAGTCCTTGATCAACTTTGTAGCTCTAAACCCTATCAAACCAGCCTTCATCCAGTGAAGGTCCTTCATCCCCAATGAAGCTTCTTCTGGTCTTGGATCAAATTTTCGGCATCGAATACACCAAAGTTAACAAGCCCCTGACTGCAAAGTATAAATCCTGAGCAGCAGCCTGATCGAGACTGGATGACTGTGATCACATAAAAGTTAAATCAACAGAAATCCGTTTCGGAAAAAGAGGTGCAGGGAGGGCAACCGTCATATTTCAGAGCTTTAAAAATTCTTCACCCCAGATCGTCACTGAATTGTTTTACAGCTCTTGGACAAACAGAAGCAGAAAAAAATGACCTCAGTCAGTCAACGAAGTGGCACAGCTGATGTTGGGGCTTCCAGGGATCCCTCCACTGCCTTTCTCCTCACCACACAAAATCCTCTCAGCCAGTATCCAGAGGTAAATGCAGAGCCCTAGGCTCTGAAGTCTGCCTTCTTTTTTTTCTAAATTTGTAGCATTAGTTCCTGGGGGAGGGAGGAAGGAAGGAAGTGCAGAAAAGCAGAAGGACTTGAGAAAGGATTGAAGGAAATGACTGAAAAAGTTACAAGACTGAGGTACAAGACAGGTCAGACAAAAAAATCAGGCATATCATTCATGGTTTCCAATTCACTTGCCTCATTGCATTAAGAAAAAAAAAAAGAAATTAAGACAACATCCAGGCACTTTGTATGTCTATTTCAGAATTGTGAAAGGGGAAAAATTCTGTCCGAATTACAAATTTTAAACTTGATTTAAACTTATAAGATCAGATTTGTGGATGGACAGACTGCTGTCAGTCCCACACCACGAAAGAGCTGTAATATTCCAGCAGGAGATAAGGTGCATTGACTCAGTAAGCTCTGAAACTCTGACAGATGCACAATGGCTACAGGAGTTAAGCAAAGCTTATCTCCTCCTTGGTTCCAAGTATGCTGTGAAGCATTCTTTGCCCATTTCACATGCCGAAGCCTTCAAGGAACATAAAAGCTCAATATTCCCTCAGTAAAAATGAGCATTAATTTTACATTTAATATTAAAACATTAAAGTGTAGAACAGTTACAAAACCTCATGCTTTGTTACAGGTGGTTTCAATACATTACAGAAGTGTTAAGATACAGTCAATAAATAATCTTTAACTTTTTCGATAGAGAATTTAACCAAAGTTCCAACACTGTGTCACAGGTCAAAAAAAAAAAAAAACAAATATCGGTGGCATAAGCTCAATAACTGCTGTATTACAACTAAATAATGATGTTAGATACCTAATGCCAAATACCACTGTGACATACGAAGTACAAGTTTTACCAAGTCCCTGGAAATGACACACAAGTGCAAAAGGCAGGTAATAGCCTACAATGTGTCTTTTAAGTGAGGGGTTTTAACGCAAATCCTGCTGAACAACTGGATTATTTCCCAACACCCTCCAATTATTAGCAAACCGCGGGTTTGTAAAAATCCGCATTTATTGGCCCCGGTGCATGCTGGGGCTTGCAGTCGAGGCGCGGGGTGCCGGCGGCTGTAAACCTGCTTGCGATTGGCTGGCGGCGCCCAAGCGCTCGCGCAAAGCCAATGAATGGGCGGGATATTGGGGAGTCGCGGACTCCAGGATACGGCTGCGCACCGCCCGCTCTAGCCCGGCCCAGAGAAGCCTCCGACGCCTCGGGCCGGGCGGAGCCGACGCCGTGCTCTCCGACCCTGTCCCGCCCCATCTTGTCCGTTGTGCGCCGTTCATCTCTGTCTCGTCTCGTCTCGTCTCGTCTCGTCTCATCCCATCCCGTCCCGGATGGCCGCGATCTCTCGGGTACCCGCGGGACGAGGGCAGGTGAGGCACCGGCGCCCTATCTCCGCCTGTACCTAGACAGCCTCGGCCCGGGCGGGTGTTTGCGTCCTGTGTGGGGAGGGATCTGTACAGCCCCCTCGCTACAGCTCCCTGACAGAAGGGTGCAGCCAGGTAGTGACCAGCTCTGCTCCCAGGGAACCAGGGAGAGAACGAGAGGACAGTCTTAGGCTGCGCCAGGGAGGTTTAGGTTGGACATCAGAAAGAATTTTTTCACAGAAATGGTGGTCAGACCTTGAAAGAGGCTGCCCGTGGAGTCACCATCCCTGGAGTTCTTTAAGGAAAGACTGGATGTGGCACTCAGTGCTTTGGTCTGGTTAACAGCGTGGGGATCAGGCATGGGTTGGACTCGATGATGATGTCAGGTCCATGACTCTGTGGTTCTTGGCAGGGCCACAGCCATGTACCCCACAGGACCAGCACCCGTGGTGACGTCACGGTGGTGGACACAGAGCTGGAGAACGCTGGAAGAACTCCATCCCACCGCAGCAGGTTCCTGAAGGTGCACAATGAAAACGCTCATGGAATTCAGTGGTGCCAGATGCTGGGGAGCAGCCGTGTAGCCCAGAGCACTCTGGGCAGCGCCTCCCATACGCGGTTAAGCTCAGTCCTGAATAAAGTGGCACAACTAGAAAGCAAAATCATGGGTCAAAAAAAGCGTCTGGAATTGCAGAACACCGACTCGGGCCTGAAGCCTGTGGCTGAGGAGTGCGCCTCATCTGCCTCTGGACAGGAAGGTGGTGCCAGGGGCAAGAAGTACTGGAAGAATTATGGTGCCACTCATGGGAATGGCACCCACAGGGATGCCCGTTCTGAGGAAGAGGAAAGCATCCAAAGCCCTAAAAGGAGTGCTGCGGTTAAACAACAGCTTGATCTGGATAGTGATGAAGAGGAAATGAGAGAATTGATGGAGAGCTCTTTGGGGTTTTCCAGTGGAAATGGGAATCAGAAGGTTCTGGTAAGTGATGCTCAGTGGGGTAGAAAGGTAAATACAAACTTTGCTGGATTATGTATTTTTATTAATGCTCTTACAGAATTGTTTTAATAGGTTAATTGCTTTTTATTTAGGTAACACCAGCAACTAAATTTTAAATTTGCATTTGTGTCTTGTTCATGACAGGATTCAAGTTCACATCTTAACATCATAAAATTACTCTATTTTACCCACAATGACTTGTTCTCCCTTTAGCAGTCTACACGTGACAATGAAGTAACACATAAATCTCTTTTTCATGTTCTTCAAACAGAGCAAGGCTCCAGTTCCATCAGGAAGAGCTCCTCCATCTCATAAGGAAGTTTCACCAGCAGAGTTATCTAAAGCATCTTCTTTTCACAACAAAGACTCAGAGAAAAGTGCATTTGGTAGAGCTAATTCACCAGCACCTTCACCCGCCAGCAGAAACATGTCAGGACATACCATAAGATCTCGATTGCTGTCATCTTCCATGAAAGACAACACTGTAAAGATTGCTCTGCCTAAAGCAGGCTACACCAAGCAAATCCAAGAATCCCTTGAAAGTGACAAAAGTGAAATAAAGTCATTAGATGAATTATTTTCTAAAGGAGCTGATGCAGAAGATCCAACCAGCAGCAGCTTGAAATGTAAGTTTTCTAAAATACTGTCTCAGTAGACTCACTATGAATTGTACTGATAATCTCCTGATAAATTCTCTTAGTGAGCATGGGCAAATAGTCACTTTGAAAGGACTCAGTGATGAAATTTTACATAAACCAAGGCTTGCTCAAAGTAATTATCTTGATCTGTTTCTTTTTACTAGTGTAATAGGTTGGTATTTTTCTTAGCTTTTGACTTAATGGGTTTCAGATTAATGATGCTGCCGTGGGTGACATTATGATGTCAAAACAATTAAAACATTTAGAGTAGTTTTCATGTATCAGTGTCACAATGTACTAATAGGTCAGAGTGACAACAGCTGGAAACGAGGAGCAGCAAAAATCCCTTGAACTTCAGGAACGTCAGAAGATCAAAGGAGGAAATTTTAGGAGTTTCCATGAAGCTAAAGAATCAGTTGCTGATTGCTATTACTTTTTAGGACTAATCTAGGAAGGTAGTGCTAATTTTTGTTCCACTTTTCTCACTTACAGGAAAGTGTACTGTAATTTTCATGCAAATTCTCATGCATAGGTGTCATTTGTTCGCAGACTCAAATATCCTGAGCCCTGATGATTTGGTACCAGATACTACCAATAAGGCAGCAGAATTAAAGCAGAAAGTAAGTAGAAATTCTCCACTAGCACATATTCCCAGTCTGCCTTTGTTTGTTGGAGTGTGGAGGTTCTAAAATAAATACTTTTACAGGGAAAAGACATTCCATTTACTCAAGAATCAAACAAATATGTGAGAAAAGATACATTGCTGGTGGAAGACGACCAGACTGCTCTTAAAATGACCAGTGCAGTAACTGATGTGAGTGATTCTTCTCAAGAGGATGTTGAAAAATGCGTCTCAGAAGCTGAAATCTCTGAACATTTAAGTGGAGTTTCCTCAGATTTCCCTCCACACAAACAGGATAATCTCAATCAGAATGAGAGAACTCTCAATTCAGAATATTCTGAAGACTTTGAAAGGTCTCTGTCTATGACAGACAGGGAATCTGTAGAGGAACATGCTGAGAGCTGCACGTGTTCTGGAGCACGCCCGTCTTCAGTGTCATGCCCGTTGGTCACCCAAGAGCAGCACAGTTGGGGGCACCAAGTGACCGTCACAGAAACCGCGGTTCAGACAGCAGAGCCACCGTTCACCTACTGCTGGGCAAAGGGTGAGTTCATCAGTTACTGCCCTAGTCAGGCAAGTTCTACACTTTTATATATGCCAGCCCAGTCAGCCTCGATAGACTTCTTCACTTCAGTGCCAGCTTCTCCTCACTGGTGCTCAATAAAACATTTTCTAAAGCCCAACACTTTAATCTGCTGTCTATAAAAAAGACTGGGATTGAATAGCATAATAAAAAAATGGTTTTTGCTTAAAAATACCCCCCACAGGACCTGAGGCTGGATGAGCAAATGTTAGCAACAGAGCTCACAATAGCACAAGTAGTACTTTCAAATGAAATTCAATATTCTGGTATCTTTACTATCGTAAATAATAGCATTGTAGTGTCACTAAAGTGATTGCTCATTCCTAGAGTTCTTTTGCACTGTACTCTCTCTCGAAAGCATTATGGCCCCATGACAGGATCCGATACGAGCTTTCACATCCTGAGGGGTAGCTCCCTGCCTGCATCTCTTTACTTAAAGGAAAAAACGCTAAGAGCCACCATTCCCTGCCACACTCGAGGAGAAAGTAGAAACTTGAGTGTGCTTGAAAATAGAAGTATTGAGTACAAAATCTTTATTTTTACTCTGCCTAGGATTAGAAAAGGTACCTTCTGCAATGAGCAGAATCTGCTCATTGAGTCTAAGAGTAAATAAACTGTGGAAGTTGAGTAACTATGTCAACATTTTTTTGGCTGACAGAATTCTCCTGTTAGGCTGTTCAGTGGTTTTAGGGCAGCTGCTGTCCCAAGAAACTGTAGAAGAACCAAGCAGTAGCACTAAACGTTTACGCTCTCTTTACCCAGTAATTCTGATGCTGTCTTAATGCACAGCAAACCCCTCTGCAGTGCTCACCCCACCCACTGGAACCAGCCACATCGATCCAGTACCAATTGCCAGTCATGTGATCAGCATGGATGCAGTAGAAGGTACTGAAAACACGTTTATTCTTTTTTACTCTATTTTCTGCACCTACACCCGGCTCGGTTTGTTTAGTGCCTCACCGCAGTACATCCTGTCCCTTTCTCACAGCCCTGACTGCGTACAGCCCCTCAATTCTCGTTTTACACACCATGTGCAAGCAGCACATCATGCTGACCCAGCAGTTTGTCAAGAACGTTCACCACCTGCACGCATCCCTTGTGGAGTCATTAGAGCATGAGAAGTTCCACTACCATACCCTGGAAGAGGCTAAAGAGGTATTTATGACAAACCAGAGACTGAGTGTATATTCCTTTCCCAATGGTTGTGGTATTTGCAGCAAACTGAATTTCTTTGCATATGTTTAATTACTAAGTTTAAAAGAAAAAAAAAAAAAGACTGAAGTCCTGCTGGAGGCCATAGTTTTTAAAGATTAAGGTTTCTGCTGTAACATTTAGCTGTCCTCAGATGAGCAGGGATCCTTCAGATGCTGCAACAGAAAGGTCACTTTCTGTTGCAAGTACAGAAATGTGCAGGTATCTTGACATGAAGATTAGTTGCTTTCTACTATTTAATAAATAATAACGTACATAATGAAGACATTAGTTTTTTTGTGTGTTTTTGTTTTGTTTTGTTTTGATTTTTTTTGTTTGTTTTTTTTTTGCAGTACATCAAGAATCACAAATCCCCACCTCTAACAATTGAGCAAGCGCTCGAAGAAGTTCGGAGAGCCCAGGAGAAATAACGGCTTGGACAGTTATTGAAGTTTAAGTGACATTTATAGTTGCAGCTCTAAGGCTGAAACGAGAAACTTTTCCAATTTGCACAGATAAGAGGTTATAAACTGTACTGGAAGGATTCGTACAAACTGCTATGTTAGTATAAATTAGTTAGTATAAGTTGCTAATTATTATGTATAATTTACTTTTCTATACCTGAATATTTTACTCGTGTACACAATACAGGGATATGCAGGAACCTTCAGCCAGACTGTCAGCAAAAGAGACATCATGATAACACGTCTGTCTAATGAGACCGTGGTAAGTCATCACGGTGCACACATTTATCCAGTGAATTGCGAGATCTGCGATTGCATCTACGATCGTGGTAGAAGTGAAAGCCTGTACTACAGCCCCTGAGAAATACGACCACAGCAGAAAATTACCATAGCCTGACTTCAGTGCCATTACCCAAACAGCGTTTCTGTATAATCAGCCTTGTCAGATTACAGCAAACCCAAACACACGCTTGAGTGTGTTTATTAAGATAATTTCAAAACAAGAAAGGCTTATAGTCAAGGCACAGGAATCCATTTAGTCTGAAATCTCAGCTGCCTTTTTATTTAAAAAAAATTGTTTATTGGAAGGCAAAACAACAACATTCACAAGCTGGTAACATACAGGAGTTGTATGCCGATTCACAGACAGATACAGTTCCACAACTACAGTAGATCTAAAACAAAGTGATATTCCACCGTATTAACTGAATGGTTTTAAGAGGGTTTTTGCTCTACAAACAAAACGACTGGAAAAGGGAACCGCCACGCAGACCTGGGGAGTGGAAGTGCAGTTTAAGGGCCTAACAGCTCTAGCTGGTGGTCTCTGGAAATAGTTACAAAACATTTTTTTCTTTTTTCATTTAGATTACAGCAAATTTCCAAGAGCAGCTCATTAACAGAAATATGTAGAGCAGAGAAAATGAATTATCTTCTATTGACTAATTAGCTTTTATTAAAGGGTATATACAAAAATATAAAAAGCTCAAAGACTCTGTTCCATTACAGAGCATCGCCCATTCCTCAGAGTGCTGGGAAAGGTACCAGAGAACTGACCCTGGTGTCCTGCCCCGAGTGGCTGCAGCAGCTGCTGGGCGGGGCCTGGAGGTGGGTGGAAGGTTTTAAAAGCTCGCACAGTGCTCAGAGGTCACCTGCACTGGAACTAGATGCTTCATTCCCCATTTTGACATTAGGATACACTGCTCAGCATCATCAGTCTGACTTGATCCCAAGGCAGCACCCCTCCACTTCAAATAGAATTAACCTTTTGAGAGAAATAAACATACATTATGGAACTAGAGAACATACAACCACATCAGATAATGTCTGTATTCCACAGGAATGAATGAGGCACAGTCCTGCACCAGGAACAGCTTGAGCGGGGTTTCATTCTGCTATAAAACGGGGAACTAATTAGAAAGTTTTGCAAGATAAATGGAAATCTTTAAACTTGCCAGACATGTCATAGTAACAACTGGTCTTTTTTAAAAACGAATTGACAAGTGTTGAAGTACATGTCATAGCTTTCCATTTTTCACCATTGTTTTAAAAATAATTCATTTGTCACTTCCTCCAGACTTTAATCCGGATTTTTACAATTTTAATGTTTTGCAGAAGATGCAAGACATCTTTCTTCAGAGAGTCTTATTCAGGTGGTGGAAGGTCTTGTGTGTCACGCTTCACTGAAACAATAGGGAAAAGAGTTCTCACACATTCTGCAGTTACCTAAGCTGTCTGAAATGTTTTGTGGAATGAGGGTTCTGTTAATAAGGAATTTTTCCTTATGGGCTTTATTTGAACCTGTTTGATTGCACAGATCTAGAGGCAGAAGTGACATTTCATTGAGCATGCCAGCTTTTTCCTTTTAGTTGTTGGCAACTGCCGATGTTCAGTGTATCACAGACTCTCTGCAAAAATCCATCATTTGTGTAATTGTCTTCACCTCTTACGAACGCCTCCCACTTTTTCCAAGCTCGTTCCGCACTACAGGGAATTTATTACCGGTTCTGGCTTTGGCAAGACGTGGTCCCAATGGTAGGAAACTCTGAATAGGGCAGGGGTAAGCAGTAAGTGTGGCCTAACTTGATTCCAGCCACAAGGACCTCCCTGCTGTGGCAGCCATCCCTTGTGTGGCACAGCTCCCCCTCCACTAGCTTTGTGACCGCTCCAAGTTTTCATGGGGCAACATTCAAAGATGAAGGTGCTGAGTATTGCAGCCAGGAAGCGGCTTACACAGAACAGACTAATTAATTAACATTTCAGAAATTAGAACACAACGCAATGCCCAGAAGGGAAAACCTGCCGGGTTAATCAGAGTACACGTCCACTTACCTGTTGTTTTACTGTTTCGGTTACACTACAAAAAATTAAAGAGTTTCTCATATTTTGATTTGGGTTTACAAAGATCATTTTCAAGTCCATAGAGGTTTCTAAAGTGCTGAGAAACATTCACTTACATTCATCCCTGGCCTTCATGCGTGCGATAAATGAGTAACTTTTATTTCTTCTGTAGTTTTCGTAAGGGTCGTCCAATGCAACTCCCACTCCTTTGTACTGATCCCATTTGTCTCGGATATCACCTCCTTTAATTGGATCCTGAATTCCTTGTTCCTTGGCTCCCAATCCACCAGATCCACTCCATCCTGCAGCAAGGACATAACACTGCAATCCTTTCACTGTTTTTTCATTACTAGAATTGTGAAGACAAACACGGACATTTTGAAAATAACCAAAGACAGCATCAGTTTGATAAAGCAGGATGGGAACAGACAACCTGAAACAACACGTGAACTGTCCCATTTATTTCACAAGCAATGATATGCAGAGATTCTAGGAGCTGATGGCAGCAGTATCCTTAAGAACTGTTGGGAGGATAAGAAGAAAGGCAGTGCAAACCCAATCTGTCCGGTCAGCCCTGCTGACCTGCACTGTAGGGAGATGAAATACCTCGGGTAGGGTCAGTTTTATCTGATGCCAAACTCACATCCCTGTTTTCTGTGTCTTTCCCAGAAAGGCAGCTATCATTCCTCCACACACCTACATCTCTGAACATTCTTATGCTGACCTTGGAATGCCAAGGAATAATTCCTTATGATCATGCATTAATTAATTAATTATATCTAGGACTTTGGTGTCTAATTTTGTTTCCTTGCTTCTGTAGGATTCTAGAACAGCACCTTACCCATTTTCACTAGCATTTGATGGCCTTTATTTTCTTCTCCAAGTCTCGATTCTGGTATAGGAGGCCCAGAACTGGAGCCCAAACCAGCAGAAGAGCTAAGAAAATAAGAATAAAACCAAGTTAGGAACCAGTGATACTTTTCTGACACAAATCACAGTCAATTCCATTCTGTTAAGCCTTAACGTCCACCACAATTTCATCCACTCTACTAAGCTATTCTTTATCAAAGCCATTAGATTACGCAGTTATTGAGGTGCCAGAAGCACATCACCTGCTTCTCAGCACAAAGGAAATCAAACACTCTGCTCTTCCCAAAGGAGCACTCAAGAGAATTACTCCTGCTCTGAAGGATAGCATACACAGACTTCACAGCTGCACGCAGTTTTGTTAAAATAAAAAGCCACCACAATAGAGTAGTATTCTCTCTACAAGCACGTATAGCAGATAAATTGTTTCTAAATCTGCTCTCCATCATCTTTTCTGCTCTTTGTCAAAATGCTTATTATCCCCCAGTAACAAGGCAGTGTCCCTGCAGGCGCTCTGTTCAAACAGCCCAGGGAAAAGGAGACGGGACCAAACCAAAGCTTACGGAGGAGTGGGGCTCCGAGAGCGGGAACGACGCCGCCTTCCCGGGGAGTACGATTTGGACCGAGACCGTGACCGAGACCGTGATCGGCTGTGAGAGGAGCGAGACCTGCTCCGGCTTCTGAAAGGGAGAGCACACACGTTACCAGAGCAACCCCTCCGGTTCCTTGGGTCGGCCTCGAGAGCTGGCTTTTTCCCCACTCCCCAGTTCCCAGGGTTCAGCCCCGCCCTGCCCTACCTGGACTGTGAGCGAGAATAGGATCGCGATCGAGAGCAAGAGCGAGAGCGTGATCTTGAGTAGGAGCCAGATGATTTTGAAGATCGTGAATGAGACCGGGAAGATGAACGACCTCGGCTTTTAGATCGACTGCGAGACCGAGAAGGCCCACTGCACAGATGAGGAGAGAACCACCAGTGAGATTCCATCGAGAAGCACCAGAAACACAAATCTACTCCTGATCAAATCCCAATTACACACGAGTGTAGCGCTCTTCTTCACGTGAACATGAAGCTTGAGTGTGAAAAACCGTTGCATAGAATCACAAAGCACTGCATAGAATCACAGTCCCTTTGGGTTGGAAGGGACCCTAAAGCTCATCCAGTTCCAACCCCTGCCATCGGGCAGGGACACATTCCTCAAGACCAGGTTGCTCCAAGCCCTGTTCAACCTGGCCTTGGGCGCTTCCAGGGATATGGCAGCCACAGCTTCTCTGGGCAACTTGTGCCAGTTTCATTTTCTGCAGATTAGACAGAAATTCCGGCACACTGAAACTCACTTATTCCATCAGCGTGTTGCTGAATGGACTTTCCCTCTGCATTTAGCCCAAGCACCTTCCAGATGAACGGCACACAGCAGAAGGTGGTACATAGGAACTCTCACCTATTTCTCTTCTCTTGACCTTTCCTCCGTCTTGCTCTCATTTTAGCTCTGAAGAATTCATACAGTCCATTCTGCTCCCATCCTTCACTGCAACAAATCAACCAGACAGAACCCACACGCGTAAATTCCACTTCAGTGGCGACCTTAAGGATTTTCACCAGATTTTGTACAGAACAAAGGGTCTGGGCAAAACTGTCTCGCAAATCTATCAAGATCAAACAGCGAGTGCAGCTGCAATACGAGAGCATTAGGAGAACCAAGACACAGGCGAAAGAGAGGGAGGCATTTTGTGGTTTGAGACACCTTCTTAGGGCATTTTCCTTACCATTTTATTGGCTACACCTACCCTTACCTGTTTCTAGGCCTGTCATGAGATGGTGGACTATAAAATGCCTCAACCGCAGCCAGGAGTCTCTCACTGGGGGGCATTGGAGGTGGAAGACGTATATCTTTAGGATCTAAAGGTTTATACTCATGATCTTCAAGCTGCCGGAAACAAAACAAACGACATTCGTGTCACGTGCTATGGGATGGCTATCTGAAGAGTTAAATACAGATTTAGATGCGTAGAGACCTCGAATTTCCGCACCAGATAAAAAAATGATCTGGAAATAAGGATTCTGCAGATGAGCCAATGTTTTCTCTTGCTATCACTATTGCGAGTTCTCTGAAAAAAGCCTGCACTGTACAGGTTGCAGTATTAAGTGGGTCACCAGGTAGATAAAATGCAGATCTTGTCCACCTTTGTGCTAATGTGATGGGATGGAAGCTTGGCACAAACTGATGTATGAGAGTAACACAAAGAGATGGAAGAAGCTTATTTGTTCATCTCAAATACAGAACACGTAAATGTACATATCCCTGAAGATGCTGATACAGATATGCTTCCCGTTCTCCATCCTTCTTTGCACATGTAACGCTGATATTGTAAAATCTTCATGAGCATTCTGATTATGAAGAACTAGTACAGTGGCCCCATCAGACCTATGAGGTCTCTCTGGCCATCTGGAAATCACTGAGGATTTCCATTTCCTACAAACAGGGGTCTGACTTTCAAGTATAAATTAGTCTTTCACACTGTGAGTTCAACCAGCTTCCTCTAGCACACAACACATGAAAATCATCACCATTTTCACTACCTAGTCCCCCCAGTTACTCCTGCTCTTATACCCTACACAACAGGTTGTGGGATGGAAGGATTTGAAACTATACACATCCATGTTGACCTGTCCCTAATAACAACAACAACAACAACAGGTTTTGGATCTTTTAATCCCACTGGTCACTGCCATAGCAAGCACTTACTTTGACAAGTGGAGCCATCAGTCCGGCAGGAAGATCGAAGTAGGGGACATTTGGCACCAGACTGGGATCATCGTGGTTCATGTGAGGGGGCCCTTGGCGCCGCATGTGAGGGGGCTGCCCGTTAAATCCATGTGGGGGAGGCCCAAAATCGGGGTGCTGTGGCCCTCCCCAGGGAGGATGCTCGCTGATTCCAGGATGAGGCAATCTGTGACCAGGATGATGATGAGGAGGTCCAATTTCTGCAGAGTTGGGAGGGTTAAAATATTTTATTTAGCTATCAAGAAAGGAAGGCAATCAGCGATGCAGTTCAATTACTGCATTCATCCTAAAACCCAATCTCAGCAGATCCAGCGAAGCACCAGAACTGAAGGACAAGAGGCTGGCTACAGGTCCACACTTGCGAATACCCTGCAGTGCATATACCTCCCTGGTCACAGCAATCGCTCTCTAGGCAACATGACAGTTCAGCCCCATGGGACATAGTGTGGTCAAAAGGACCACAAGAAAGACACACTCAAGAACAAAATGTTTCAGACGCATCAGGGCAGCTACTGGTGGGATTTCTTTCTGAAGCTAAGTACGCAATCACGGCTCAGCTTGGACCTATAATTAGTTCTGCCTGTCTGCCAAATCGTCACATATAAAGAAATATATACGACAGCAATTAACTCGCATCAGTGGGTAACAAGAAAATTCTTTTGGAGAAAAATAAATCAGGAGAAGAGGTAGAGCTAATAATTCTGGTAAAATAGGGAAGTGATTGACACTCATCCAACCACCAATGGACAAACGCCATGAAACCCTGCTGAACTCACTGCACTCTATGGAGAAAAATACAAGACTGAAAATCAATATCATTTGCAACAGGATTAACAGTTTTTCCAGGAAAAGCCATTACAGCCACTTCCCAATCTCAAACTATTTGACTCATTATCATCAGAACTCGAGCAGAGTCCGTACTGTCACTGCTTCACTGCTTTCCTAATTTTGATCATCTGGTTGAGTAGATCCTTTCCTTCAACAACTTTGCATGAAACAACAGATGTTTTAAATCACCACTAGAATCCAAAACCAAGCATCTCATTCTGAGCTTAAACCTAAACTCCCTCGGACAAGAGGGAGTTCTCTCTTTCTCCCTACCACAATTCTTAAAAAAACCACCCAAACAATAAAACCCAAGGAGGAAAAAAAAAGGGACAACTTCTACTGCAGAAGTTAAACTCAATCCTAAATATATAAACTCAAATCCACTGGCTTTTCAACCATTTTTGGACTTGGAAAATTGAGAAACTTTCAGGATTTATGTAGCAACTCAGAACATGAATGCAGAAACATAATGTATCTTCTAAATGACCTGTCACACAGAAGCAGAGTGATCTCTGGCCTTTACACTCATAAGGATCATTCCAAAATAACAGTAAGTCCTGCAGGTGAAATGGAAACTACCTCTGGGCAGAACTACAGCAGACTCCGCGACAGCCGCAGGCTAGGCAAGCGGGGCCTGATTACACTCCCACGCATTCCCACGTTCCAACGAGAGAACGAGGAGGAAGAACTGGAGGTAGGGATCATTTCATCACAGCTACCAAGCCACACAACATTAAAGGCAGAAAACTAGAGAGTTTGGCAGTCAAAATAAAAAGAACGAATGAGTGTACGCACAGGAACAAATCCTTTCAGCCACAGCTATGATCAGCTCTCACCTATGGGCTGATGTGCAGGCGATTAAATTTACAAGAAAATGCTGCTTCTCGCCTTTGAACTTACTGCTTTTAAAGCGAAGCAGTCGCAAAAGAAGTGCCCGTAGAGATGTTGACTTGAATTTGTACTACAATTTCTTATCCATTGGGGAAGACTCAAAAAGCAAGGAAGCAGCCAATCCTGCATGTGTTTCCTACTGAGTTCTTAGCGGTAGCTTCCCAAACGAGACATTTCTTAGGAAAATCGCAACAGTCCACCAAGGACAAACTGTCGCCCGCATTACTAACTAATTTTGTAATACCGATCAGCATTACAACGTACGAAAGCCTGTCCTGGTACACACTTTACCTTGAGGAAAATCCCCCTGGGGGTAATCAAAACGATGAGGATAAGGAGGCCTTTCAAAGGGATGGCGAGGTGGAAAATCATCCTGCATGAAGCGAGGTGGAAAGCGGTTGAAATTATGCGGATGCGGGGGCTGGTTGAATTGGGGATGTTGCTGATGTGGAGGAAATGGGCCTCTGAAGTGAGGTGGCCGCTGCATTCGAAATGGAGGTTCCCTCTGACCCCCACCCCATGGAGGCTGTTCATGCTGGTTGTTCCATGGTGCTTCAAACTGGTTGTTCCAAGAAGGATCAGGCTGGTTGTTCCAAGGTGTCTCTCGCTGATTGTTCCAGCCTTGATCTCTCTGCTCGTTCCACATTCCTTCATGGTTGTTATTCCAGGGAGGACAGTGAGGCGGTCCCTGGAGATGAAGTACAGAAGCCTGGTCATTAGGTTACAAGAACAAAGAACCCAATAACATAGCTTCTTACAGAAAAACAGCCCACGTGCAACACGCACAAGTGAAAGAACAAATACGAGTACTGAATGACTGCAACTTCAGAAAAAAAGACGGTAAAAGACCAAACTGTTACCGAACCAAACAGTTCCTGTTCATAGGAATAGCGCGACGGTTAACAAACTGAAATACGATGAACATTTTGCCTTTAACTGCGCACAGAATGACACAGCTTGGCACTTAAATCTGGATTTCTAACTTTCACAGCTTTTCATTGCACTTCCACAACCAAGATGGTCATTCCGAACCTCCACAACCAAGACAGTCATTCTGAACCTCCGCAGCTGTTTTCAGAACCGTTTCTTACCTGTTGTTGACCCCACGGTGCAACAGGGTGAGGTTGGTCAAACCAGGGTGGTTTATTTGGGGGAATCTGATCATGAGATCCAGGCCCACGTGGTCCACCTGAGGCAGGATCCTGCACTCCAGACCCGGTTGTGTCATACTCTGTAGAACCAGCCAGAGGCAGCTGAGATTTACCATCATCTGGAACAATTTAGAGGCTAATGTGAGCATCAAAGTCACGTGCAGTTAATAAAACATCAGCACACCAGGCTCCAGATGAGTTTCTTCCGCAGAAATCTAATTACTGGGAGACAGGACTTCCGATCCATTTAACACTCATCTCCTTGGTTCTTTCTATACTCAAGCATCAGCCTGCACCTGCTGGAAGGCTCTGAAGAGATTCAGGCTTTTGCCTGAACCACACCAGCAGTGCACTGTGCCTCATTATTTAAAAAAAAAAAAAGTCATGACATTGCCACCCACTGATTTTTGCACAGGTCCCAGGTCAGCTCGGTACCTGCTTGCGTGACCGGAACAGACGGTGGAGCTGAGGCTGGGGCTGCTGTGGAGGCTTGAGGCGGGGGTGTTGATTTCACCTCATTCTCTAGTGGGGGTATTTGGATCTGTTGTTGCTGCTGCTGCTGCGTTAAACTGTTCACAAACTCCTCGTGTTGAGTTTTCAGGTTCTGGATCTGCTGTTGGAAAGCCACTTGCACGGGCTGTACAACCGTTGCATATTCAGTGATCAAATTTGCCTGATAAAAGAAACGAAGGGGAACAAGTGAACACTGCACCTATAACACCTACCCTATCCGCTTGCTCAGAATTCCCTGCAGTGCCCTTCATCCTCTCTCCCAAAAAACGCATGAGGATGCAGGATAATGCTGGCAGAACCACTCAGTCTCATTATGAAGCTTTGTGGAGATTTCCAAAATATTCTCTGCAGCCTGGAACCCACCATCTTTAGTACTGTCTTTCCAATACAGCTCAAATCACCAGCATTCATTATTACTAATAAAAACGAAAAGTTCTTGCTGCCACAAAAATTTTTATATTCAATGTATCCAATTTAAAGCCACATTTGCTTGTTTCCTTTTGACAAAACCCTCCCTGCTATACAAGACACCATCTAATATGTACAGGACTGTATCAGTCTGTATCCAGGACCATGTCGGCAATTGGATTATTGAACGTTTGAAATAACAAGGCTATATTTTACATTATTTTCTGTAATCCCTTGTAAGCAACTTCAAGGCAAGGGAGGGGGAACAGTAATTGACATTATCCTTTGAAAAGGAAAATAACTTTCAAAATATTTGCGTAACTAAGAAAATCGACATTTTTGTGGCTAACCTGGTACTGGCCAAGTCCAAGAGCTGGGCTTTGTAGCTGCTGAATAATGGACTCATCAAAGTACCCATTTTTCTCCCATAGCTGAAGAAGCTGCATGAATAAGAGTGAAAGGATTTTAGAAATTATGAACAATCAAAGAAAAACTGAGGCACAGCATTTTTGTGTCTTTAGCTTTTCATAAGACATAGAATCTTGGTATTTATTTTTGAACCACTAAAGATTCAGATTCAGTCATCATTATGATAACTCTTAAATAAAGTCTAGTTACTTTTAAGTTCTATTTTAAGTGTGAATTAGAGCACCTCCTGTAATAGTCTTTATGAAGACAATCACACTAGAAAAATCTCAGTGATCTTCTTGCACCTACCTACTTGTGAATTTACACAGCACCAACCTAACAAAGCAAAAGTCACAGCTAAACCGAAACCAGATACTCACTCTGGCAATTTTCTGTTGCTTATCCTCCTCCACTGCTAGAAAACTGGTACAATAAATAGGCACAACCACCTTCTGTAAAGCAGCCAGAAGATCTCGTGCTTGCTTCCGCTGGCTTCAAGAAAGGAACGGGAAGAGTTATCTCTTTGCACTTGCACTATAATACTGAGTGCATCGGAATATTCAATTCATCTCAACTTCCGCTATACTAAAAGTAATGGAATCACAAAATAGAGAGTTCTCTCCCTAACGACTTTATTGTCGTTAAAACTTGTCTGCAGGAAAAATACACAAAGTAGGTAAAATGCTTTTACCTAAATTTGATTACTAAAGCACTAGATCAAAGCTGTGGACATCTGAGGACAGCTGCGAAAAATAAAACATTAAAAATACGAAGTGACTAGTTAAACCATTGTCAACCACTGTCTAGCAATACCGGATCTAGGAGAGAAACTTCATCAAATCAATCAAAACAGTAAACTGCAACCCATAACTGAACTCTTACCAGTGATGCAAAACATCATTGATTAAGTAGATGAGGTGCAGCCGGAGCTCAAAGTGAGCTCCTTCCGCAGTGATCCGGTTCCGCAGGTGCCCGGCCATCAACTCACAGTGTGCAGGAGACTTGGCATTACTAAACATCCAGTTCTTGCCAGCCTTAGAAAAGCAAATTTTAAATATTTTAAGTCAGTCCAATGTGTTCCCAATATATGGGCTTCCTATAGGTCTGAAATAACTGCAGGAAGGGGAGTTTTCAGGTAACAGTTTTCATCTTACCTGCCACACAACACAGATATAAAGCTGTTGTTAACAGCTCAAAAATTCAAACTGACCCACAGCACCACCAAATCCCTGTGCAGATTCAGATCACTTACTGAGATCGCATCTTTCGTGCAAGTGTCAATTATTGGCTGCAACAAGTTGTCAAATTCATTCACATCTAACTGGGTTTCCTCCAAAACCTTTTGCATTTGTTGCTCGATTGCAAGGGCTACTGCTGATGTGACTTGCTCCTGACAAAAAGAAAAACAACAACAACAACAAAAAACCACATCAAAACCAAACCAAACCAAACAAACAAACAAAAAAAAAACAGAAGCAAAAAAAAGAGAAAAAATTACATTATAGCCAACATTCTTTTAAGAACAAAGCCACTGCATCCTTATCCTCTTGGACATAAGTAGCTATCTCAAGGACCAAAATCTTTTACAAGCACTGTGACCTCATGAAAATGTTACAGTTCTTTGGTTCTGAAAAGAAAAGACTCTTCACATTTTTCAGGAGAAGTCCAGTTTACCTCTACTTCTAAAACCTATCACATAATAAAAAATGATCGCAATAAGCTCTTAAAGCTAAGGAAACATAACCGAGGCACAAGGAACTCTTCCGTTTGGTTTTCAGCAGCTTTTAACAGCTAAACATCTCCTGCAAAAATCAGCTAGTTGATAGCACACAGTTCCCTTCCACCCCTAATCGCATCTAAGTTGGACTACTACAAACTGGAACATCTTGCAGTTCCCAGCAATCTGCAGCATTAAACCAAGGTCAAAGCGGTCCCAATTTATTCCACTCTAAAACAAGGTTTTTCAAAGAGTAAAAGAAAGGTTTTAATCACAGATCGATCATGCCAGCACAACCTACGCATCAGATACATCCATTCTTGGGGAACAATGGCATTTGCCACACAACAAAAATAAGGAAAGCAACATCCCTTCTCCTCACCTCCATCACCGCTCAGCAGCAAACCGTCCTCTCCCCCTCCACTCCTAACACTGACAGGCCAGGATACACCAGGTGAGTGTTCATCTCAAACCAACCTGTCTCATAGCGAGGAGATGCTGCTCCTGCTGCTGCAGGTTCCACTGACTCTGCTGGATGAGTTCCTCCACAGATGGGGTGCCCTGAGGGGCTGGGATGGGCGCAGCCGGTGGGAGCGATGGCTGTGGCAGGGGCTGGATCTGTGCGGAAGCCTCGATATCTTGGCTTTGCTTGCACAACACTATCGGACAGAGTAAACTTGGAAAGTAAACCTCCCAGAGAAACCTGCTACCGCCAGCCCACGGGTGAAAATAGCACCGGTTCCAAACAGACCCTCACTCTGAGGGGGTCAGAGGGGTCTCCAGAGCTGCTTGGACAACGCTCTCAGACACTCGGTGGGATTCTTGGGGTGTCCTGTGCAGGGCCAGGAGTTGGGACTCGATGATCCTGATGGGTCCCTTCCAACTCAGCATATTCTATGATTCTACGGTTAACGCAAATCACGAGTGGATGGTGCCAAAGAGGAGAGTCAGCAACTCCCCGTGCACTTCTAGGGGGACAACTCCAGGACAAGCCGAGTTCCGGCTCTCCAGGTGCTGAGCTCCGTCTCACCACGCTGCCCGTGCCTGCCGCTCCCCCTGCACGCCTCCAAACTCACAACCGGGGCCGTGAGGAGCCGTGGGCAGCTCTCGGCCAACTACCCGGAACCCAGAGCGCAGGAAGAGGCTGCAAACCGGTCCTGGCAGAGCAGGGCGAGGCCAGGAGAGACAAAAGTGTCTCTGGCGGCCGACCCCGAGACCCCGCGGCCGGGGAAGGGAGGGATCCCCGAGCCGGCCCTGCCCGAGCCGCAGGCCCCACTCACGCTGCTGCTGCTCCAGGGCCAGCTTGTACTTGTAGTAGCCGTAGAAGTCGCCCCCGAAGAGGAAGGAGAATTTGGGGTTCTCCTTCTGCTTCTCCATCGTCATCTTCTCGAACTCGGGCCCGTTCCGCGCCACAAACTGCGCCAGCTTGTCGATGACATTTCGCAGCTCCTGGTCTGTGGGGAGGCAGCGCCGTCAGCCCCCGCTCTCCCCACTCCCTTCCCGTTCCCGCGGTTGCCCCCCGATCCCCCCGAATCCCCCGATCGCCTCTTACCTTCGGGCGGCAGCGGCATCTCCATGGCCGCCAGTCCCCGGGCCGCTGGGCCGCGCCGCACGGACGGAAGAGCTGCGACACCCGCGCGGCTGCGCTTTACGGCCCCGTCGCTATGGAGACGGCGCGCGGCGCCGGTCACGTGCGCTCGCTCTGCACATCTTCCCCCCACCCCCGCGGCCTCCGCGGCGGGAGCAGCAACAAGGGGTCAGGAAACGAGAGAGAACGAACGGTTCGAATGCTACTGCTAGAGTAACTGATCTGCCTCAGGGCCAGTGATCGCTTGCATTATTAATTATTTGAAAAGGTCAGAGAACAAGGGTTGAACAACACTCCGACGTTTAGTAAAGTTTTTTTTTTTTTTCCTTTTGTGTTCTATTGGAACATCAAGCTTCGACCTACAAAAGGGTTCTGGTGCGATTAAAGTCAGTGAAATAAACCTGGGGCTTTATATACAGAATATAATCTCAGCGTTCTCAGGTGGGGACCTAAAAATGATGGGAAACGTTTGCATTACTCACTCTGAAAATGATATATTTCATTTCACAAGTGAGATGTGAAGAGATTCCTTGGTGCCTGAAGCAGCATGCTTGAACCACACCACAGGCCCACAGATTAAACCAGCAGAAAATAACAGAGTATTACAGATTTTTTGAAAGATTGATAAAGGATCTAGAAGACTCCAGTACTGACCTTTAACTGTATGTACTTGATAACCTGTTCTCTGTGCACAGTGGTCAGGGACAACCGAGTGGGGAGGCTTGGGGGTGGCACACAGACATTGTGGGTTGAGGGGCAAAGGGAGGATTGACAGGTGGAGAGCACACACTGAGGGTTA
>VXBQ01002646.1:0-15595 GCA_013400175.1 Phainopepla nitens | reverse complement strand
TGTATTTTTTCTTCAATTGCATTTCAGAATCCCACTTCCGTGGGTGTTACATCCTACTTCTAAGTTCCTCTTTGCCCTTTAATCACAATCCTGGTTCCCTGTATGACTGTGCACCTACTTGCTGTTATGTGTCACTTGAACTACAATGCTGCATGGGAGTGCCCCAGTTGTGTCTGACAGCAGCCAAGTCTCACCATCACAAAGCACAGTAGCCTGCTAACTGTCCAAATCTTTGGCCTGCTGCCTGGACCAGTTTGGGCAGCTGGGCAGCTTGCATGTGTCTGACTGACACAACAGGCTCAGCACCAACAGGCTCAGTATGTGTAGCTACAGCACACACATACTTCCCTCTAAAAAAATCTAGAGGCACAGCCAAAGAACATTAACATCTAAAATAAATTTACTACTATAGTAATTTCCTTCTAGCCCATAACCCTGCTTTTCCCCCCAGGGTCCAATGGTTTGCATGTTTATTGAAGCATCCCCAAGACTATAATTCCCTCCCCAAAACGTGCTCTGGCTGGGAGGGCAGGTTCTGCCAAATTCAGTTACCACCCTTACCTCTTTGTGCTCTCTCAACTGATGCTCAGGTAAGGCAGTGATAGCTGGCCTGGTATTAGCTCCATCAGGCATCTAGAAATTTGCAATTTTCTATCTGGAAAAAACTAATTTCTTCCATGAATATTAGGGTGAAATTTCTTCAGTTTTGGGTGTCAACTGACACTAACCACTGCTCTTCTTTCCTAATCAACAGTGAGCAAATATTCAGTGGTAAACAGTTTATTTGATCATTGTTGCTTCCTCCCCTGCTGAAGCTCAAAGTGAATTCAGTTGTTACCAGTGATGTACCTTGCACATACCCAGAACCTCATGGTGGGAGGCCAAGATGCAATGAGGCAAATGCCCAGTCCCTTACCAGAGATAACTAACACCAAATTTTTTTGCAGAGTTGTACTCCTTCATGTGAAAGTGAACCTGGGTCCTTTTGGCAGCAAAAAAATCTCTTCTTTTCCCCCTCTCCTGCCTCCCAGCTGCCGTTTCAAGCTGAATCAGGCATGCTAAGCTTTCTGTCCTATAGGAATGTTTCGCAATGCTTTACATCATTGCTGGACTCGCTGCAAACTAATCATATTTTAATAGCAGAGAAACCCAGCCCTGCATAGAGTTGAAATGATGGTTTAGAGAGAAAGCGGAAGTCCTTTGGGTAGAGAAACACCAGTATATAAGATCATAATCCTTGTCACCATCAAACACACAAAGCATGAAAATTAATATTTCCCTCCATATAATAAAATCACTTTTGTGGCAGAGCACTGCAGCACATCTTTTAAAGAATGCCACTCTAATCAGTTTATTAGACAGTTGCACTAGCAAGTGATTAAGGAAGGAACGAAGAGGGAGACTGTTTTTTTCTGTTGCCCTGTCAGGTGGAGTGGGGCAAAAGGTGGAGTGGGGCAAAAAGGGAGAGAAGGAGGAGACTTTCTCTTACTGCACTGTGAAAAGGTGCTTGTGCCCATATTCAGCCTAAAGTACAGAAGGCAAACTCTCTTGGCCTTTTTGTTTCCCCAAAGTAATAAAAGAGAACATGTTTCTTCCCAGCTGCCTGAATTGATTGACAAAGTACGGGAAAGGTGGGAAGAGATGATGAGGGCTGCCTCTCTGGCTGGTTCCTCTCCACTCCTACAAGCAGCAGTGAGGGAACTGAGGAAACAGGACTCTTTCTGGCAGCTTCTCTAGGCCCTACAAAAACACCCCGGGACATCAGAACTTATTTGTCTTGGGGCTTATTATTCAAATGCATTGCTGAAAGTAAAAACGTTTATCTGCCTCCCTATTTTTTCTCTTCCCACTCTCAAATTTATGAACTTGACATATTTTAATTTTACCTTACATTGTAAGATATGATTGATAACACCATGTAAGAACATGAAGAAAATAGATTTAGAAGAAAAAATCATCCTAACATGAAAACTTGATGGTAAAACAGCATTTTAAAATATATATTTTTTCATGTATATGGTTTAGAACACCAGTGAAATGGTAAATATTAACTGATGATACATGTGTATAAGCATACAAATGTATGTGACTAGGCAGCTGTTTAGGTATATCTGGAAGGGTTTGCTCACCACTAACATGGAAAAAAGTCTGAAAACCATTCTTGTGATCTCTCACATAAATTGAAACTACATAGAGGAAAACTGTCAATATTTGGATTGAATGTATACCTCTTAATAGTTTACATTTTATGTTTTCTCTAACAGTAGTCAAAAACCAAAATAATTTCGAGCTGGCCAACTTATTAGGTAGAATAACTACAAGAGAATAACACAATAAAAAACTCTTATTGCATAATATTTTATTATTTTAGTAAATATTATTATTTTATCATTGTATATTATATATAGTTAATAATATAAATCACATACTAAAAATACCCATAATAATATTTATTAATTATACATAATACATAGTTTTAGCTATTAATAAATTATTCTAATATAATTATTCTCAAGAATATTTATAATAGAATATTGGACTAATAAATTCCATTGATTCCAAAAGTACAGTAACTCTCGTTACACTGAAATAAAATCTAATAATTTCCTATGACTAGTAAGAAAATAGACCTGATGCCATGAATGCACATTTTGTCGGAGAACTGTCTTTTAATTTATTTTTTTTCTGCTGGTTCGTTCCTGTGGTATGTGGCATACATGGGGCTTGGTCTGGTCAAACATCTTTTCTTACGGTCAGCTGCCTCATCGGTTGCACATCAAAGTTTGATGATGATTTTATTGAGAAAGAATGGCTTCATCTCTGGCTGCAAAAGAGCCAGAGGATTTGGTCTGGATGACAGGCAGGTGTAACCTCAGATATATGTAATATGTATACATTTCTTCAATATTTTCAGGGGTTGCCATTTACAGCCGTTCCTGCTAAGCCTGTTAACTCTGTATATTTACGAAGTAATTGTCATCATACAAGCGATGCAACTGTACAGTCACTCTTCTCCTCTCACTCAGTGTGTACATTCTAAGTGGATCTGCCAGGTGGACAAAACAAATCCTTGAGGTGAGTGCATGCATATCACAATGCCTGCCCGGCTCCTTGATACACATCTGTTTTTCCACCAAAGCTGGATATGATGTGATGTGATGTAGCCAATATCCAATGAGTCTGAATATTTATTCATTAAATATGCTATATTTACCTTTAAAAGTTCATGACCTAGAAAATCTGACATAATAGTTTTTGGATTTTTTGGAATTATAATTAAAACAACAACAACAAAAAACCTAAAGAACCTAAAGAACAAAATGGAGTCAAATAAGGACTTTTTTCCAAAAGGTAGTGGTGGTTCTCTAATCTTCTGGAATCTACTAACAAATTCCTATGAGATAAAAATTATGTGGACTTGTGATAACTTTTAGTAATGTCCACCAAGAGAAGCTGCAAAAGAAACAAAGAGGCCAAATACACATAGGAAAAAACTTCACTTTTGGAAGGGACGCTGGCTAAGGGAAACAAAAATAAATAGAAGGTAAATTGCTGACATAGGAGAAACTTTTAAAAGTGTTTTTCATAGAACAGGTTTCTGCTTTAGAAAAATAAAATAAAACTATTTTAATCACATTGTCTCATATGAACTTGTTAATTTCAATGAAATTTTCTATGAATTGAGTAATCCATTCAATTGCAGTTTTAATTATGCTACAACATTTATTTAGAACATTAATTATGCTATAACATTTATTAATTTACTTTCATGACCTGAATATTTAAAGTTGCTATTCTATTATATTTTCAATTTACTGTAAAAGTAAAACTTCTAAAGCAAGAATATTTGGGAAAACTCATGATAACTAGAGATGCAAAGTATCCCAATTGTCCTGAAATGCTTTTTTCCCAATAGCTTTTTTTCCTGCATGAAATTGAAAATTTGGTTCTGGACAAGAATTAAAAAAACAAAGAAACAAACAAACACCAAACAAATCAAAACCAAACAAAACCTATCAAACAAACAAAACCAAGCAAACAAACAAACAAAAAAACCAAGCATAAAACCCACAAACTTTCAAACCATTAATATTTTGTGAGGGATATTCCTTTTTTTTTTAATAATAAAAAGGATGAACCAAATAACTCTCTAGAACTAGCATTCCTTGATGAATTTGTTTATATCAAGGAAGAAGTTGATAAAGATTTCTAGAAATAAGTCTCACATTAATGTTAATCAAACTGTGAAAAGGTTTAGGAAAAATTCTCAGGCTGAGACAAAGCAGGATGAACATGCGACACAGTTTAGGCAGGGGAGGTTCAGTGCTGCTATTTGGGCTGTAAGAGTGAACAGTCTGCTCTGTGCATACATTATTCCTCAGATGCCAATTGCATGTCTACAGGGCTCATCTACAGTGAACTTAGTGATTGTCTACCTAAAGCAGCTTGTTCATTGTGCTTACAAATAGCGTTGTGTAGAGATACCTGTAATTATGTGCAGATGTTGTGAAGACAGACCCAGAGCATAGTTTTCCAAAGTATGCTAGAAGTCTCTGTCACTGTGGACAAACAGACCTCAGTTCAGCTGCAGTGACTGTCAGCAACCCTACCAGGGTGTAAGGATCCATCATGAACAGCTCCAAGAGACCACAATACAATTATATAAATTAGAGTATGTTCTCACCTGGGGGGCTGTGCTCAGTTCTCACCTCTCCATCCCACAGATGTGACAGAATGTTAAAAACTCAGAGACACCTTCAAACATAAGAAAAGTTTAGAGGGCTGGAAAAGCTCCCATGTCATGAAGTATGGAAAAGACCAGCAGCACTCCTGTTCGTTTTTTACTCTGAAAGGAGCACCCAAAGGTCAATAAGGTTCTAAGTTCTGTTCCCTGAATGAGCACTGGTGTTTAAGTGTGAGCCCGTGCAAAGAATGTATATGGCTTCAGACAGGGTTCAGCAGAATAAAATTAGGAGCTGAGGTAGAGAGCAGGAAAATTCAGTGGTAAATAGTTTTAAGCAGTGCTCTTCAATCATAAATGGTCTTGCGTTCAGGTATAGCTTTTCTGTAATGGAGTTCAAAAGGAAAAAAATGGTCAATTAGGAGTTTAAGATAGGATTTCAATTTTTTTATCTAATATTGAAAGTCTTTGGACTTTGTGTAATTCTGGATATGGTAGCAAACATCTAGTTTATACAAATATACAACAAATCAATTTAGTAAGTACACTGGACAGAATGATAATTTCCAAAGGGTTCTGCAAACAGATTTTAAATTGTATTATAAGATTAGGGTTTTTTTAAAATTGAATCCACTGTTTCTGAACAGGTAAGAATAATGATCAATAGATGCTCTCTATTGATCTAACTAGCTCAGGTGCTTTAAACACTCCATGGGAAGGGCTTTATTCCATCCACAGTTCCTCTAGGTGAGCCACTCATCACAAGAGCAGATCTCTCACATCATGTCAGGAAGGGCTTCTGAGGCCTAGGGGTTTTGCCAAAGACATTTTCCCTGCAGAGGTGGGAGGGAAAGTGTCCGAGCAGCACTTCTTGGAGGTGTTCATCTCTGGGTGACTCTGGGTAGGAGAAGAGGCCATGCCCCAGTCCAGTCTATGGGAGTGAGGCAAGGCTTCTCACTCCTGCTGGCTCAGGTCTGCATCCCTGAAACCTCATTCTCTCTCTTTTTGGAATGAGCTTTCTCACCCCTGTTAAGCATATTCTCTCTGTTTTTCAAAAAAATCTTTGCATGACTTGAAATGACCACCAAAGATGTAGTGGTTTTGCACAAAAAACTTGACCAATTCAAAGGCATGTGTAGAGGAGCTACGGCAAAATAAGACCCACAGACACTTAGGAGGCTCCTTGTCCCGTTTAGTGACACTATTTTAGATTCATCTTTGACGGAATGGCTGAACAGCTCTAGCTCTTTAAAAAAAAACCTTCTCACCTTCTGCAACATGAGTATCTTTTAATCTAATTGACCATGTTCCCATGCTTGTTTAGATAAAATCAGTTATCAGTTGCAAGTTACTCTGTATGCCTTGTGCAAATTTAGGCTCTCTTCTGGCCTGTAGATGTCTAAAACCACTGCTTCAGTATTTCAGCTATTTCTTATGGATTAGAAAAACTTCACAGCTTCTGTCTGTGAACAGAAAAAAAAGTGATTTCTTCTACATTGTTAACGCAGAACCATTTTTAGCATATGAGAGATATCTGTGATTTAAGTGAAGCTGATTATTTTTAATGCAATATGAAATACATCTTAATATGAATACGTTCCATGCACCATTCGGAGATAGTGTCTTGAAAATATTGTAATCGTTAGTGGGAAGCCACAACAAAAAACTTGTTAACTCTGTGCTGTTATTCTCCCATTCTTCCCTGCAAGAATGGATCACCACTGCATTATTATGTTGTTGGCTATACAGTACTGCATTATACATATATTCAAAATGGTAATAACACTAAAGTGTGAATTACTCCTGAAAATGTTCATGGCAGCCTCTTGCTTCTGAGCACGCATATATGTCTGGACCAATGACCTGAACTGGCAGGGGTCTGCTGGAAGGAATCCATTTCCACGGTCTGCCACAATGTAGTTTTGTGCAGAGAGGCTGAACAGTGGGATAGAAGCAATCAAAATACATGTATAATAAATCACCAGTAAAATTTGCTATGTTCAGTTTCCATAACATTTTCCCTCCATTGTTACATTCTATTATAATTGATTTAGCAGAACGATGATAATGAAAATGTTTTGTGGGAAACTAGACCTCTTCAATTGTGCTGCTGCCCCTGGAATAAGTTTCTTTTCTTTTAGCCTGACCTTGGTATCTATTTTCCTCAGTACTCAATTCAGCTGTAAAATCTTGAACTTCTTTAGACCTTTCCCCATCCCCCAGATACTCACTGCAAGGGACATTTTCACAAGGAAACTGGAGACTGAAAGGCTCTTGCAGAGAAAAATTGTAACTTGATAAACAGAACCTGAATTCACTCTATCTAACCTGTGTTTCATTTACACAAAACACCATTAGCCCAATCCTGTTTGCTGAGAGTACAGCATAGGCAACTTAGCTTGCATGTCTGAACAGGATGCTTTAGATAATATGATGCATCTTTAGACTTGCAAGAATTATTTCCATGATATATAATGGAAAAATTTAATCCATCACCAGTGGATTCATGGAGCATAAGCATTTGATTTTTTCACATTCTTACGTTGCCACTTGCATTAATATTAGGTTGGGATTGAAGTGAAAATGAAGTGCCAATTTCAGCATACAAGCTAGGGAAGACAAGCGACAAATAGAAAAGGAACCATCCTACCCGCCAAAGAAACAAAAACACATTTAAAATGAGTAACATTGCAGAAGCTCTTGCTGTCTCTCTGTGCCCCATGCAAGCCCTGCTGGGAAGTCATCAGTGAGGAGCAGTCTGCTGCACTAGAGACACTGGTCACTTGCAGAGAGGAGTGAGGAGGGTCAGGGTGGGCTATGGTGGTGTGACCAACAAGGCTTTGAGAGGGGTATGCAAGGCAGCCAGCAGAACAGCCAAAGCCCATGAGCCTGACACTGCCATCCTTCTCCAGAGGGTTTCACCCTGCAAGTAGTTGTGCTCTCAGAATAGCCATGCATACCAATAGCTCAGCAAAACAAGCAAAAAACAACTAGTCAGGAAAGAAGTACAGGGAAGGTGTTGGTTTTCCCTGGCCAGTTCAGCCATGTCAGTGCAGAGAGCCTGGGCTGCAGTTCACCTACTTCAAGCACTCCAGTCTCCATGGAAGTCAGCTAAGAAGGGCTATGAGTCTGTATTTGGGGTACCTGTTGGTTTACAGACGACACAGCATGGTGTTCCATCATGGTATGCTCTGCTACCATGTTAACCTTCAGCCTTCCTCCTAAGTTTCTGTTGGGGTGCATCCCATGAGTGAGGGGTGGGTGCAGAAGGTGACTTGGGTCCCTGTATTGGAAAGAAATGTGCCCTCTGGATGAGGATTGGAAAGATTCTTGCTTATCTGTTTGGGTCTAAGACGTAACAGCATCCATGCTGTTCCCAGGATGTATCTCTCTCTCAGCTGCTCCAAGGCAGGATTGGTTGGCCTCCTCCAACACATATATGGCTTCCCCAGCTCTGGAGTAACTGTGGGGGTAAAAAATAATGAGCAGAGCTGTAGAAACATGTACTTTTTTCATCTGGGATAGAGTTAGTTTTCTTAAACCAAGACAAGGTGTATAAGCATAAGACTTTAAAATAAAAAAAAATATATATCAGGGAGCACAGCTGTACAGCAATATACATATATATATATATATGTACACAACTGATATCGAGAAGTCCCTTGCCTGGCCAGGGCTTGCAAATGTCAGGATTGTGAGATGTTTCATTCTTGTTACCACAGTCAAACAATCTGTCAGCAAACCAGTTTCACTTTAGCTAACAACTGAGACAAGATGATGATTTCACTTACAAGCTGCTCTTCCTGGTGCTCTATGCACTGCTGAGGCAGCCCTGGCCCCTCCAGGTATGCTCAACCCCAGGATGTGGTTGCTTCCCTCAGGAGCACAATGGTTTCCAAGAAGTGGAGTGTGGTCACCTAGGGGCTGACAAGCTTTTCTCTGCTCACCACTGCTGCCTGGCCTCACTGCTGTCTCCATCCAAAAAGCGAATTAATAACCAAAAAATGAGACAAAAATGGGGCATGGAAGTGTCTTGATATTTGAATGTCATCAAGAGCATGCGGCATGGGAGATTAAAATTTCTTCCTGCCCCCATGTTTACTGCTGCCTGCACATTTACTTATTTCCTGACACATGAACCATGACTTGAAAAAAATTCAGACTCCAGAAAATTTTCCATCACACTTCAGTGTGGCCTCTGGGATTGAATAAGGGCAAATCTATTACATTGTTGCTATGGTGACCCTGGCAAAATCATGACGAAGAGTGCTGATGCCATCAGTCCTGGGCAGGGTGGTGGCACAGGCGGTGCAGTCTGGCATGAGGGGTGCAGTGTCTGTGCACCCACCTGGCCTTCACCCTGCCTGGCTGCCCCTTGGACAAGGCTGTGCCATGTGGATGGAGCATCAGAAGTCCCAAGTCTCCATATGGGGTCTGTCAAAATTAGCCCTTACTTTATTCTGAGGGGAATAAGGTAAAGGTGACGGAGGTGTCCTTCATTTGCTACAGGAGATGAGAATCCTGGTGTCTGGGTCTTGGAGGATCAGTGGTGAGACTGTAAGGACAGCCTGCACTTGCTAAAGAGAGCAATCATTGTGATGGATCTTAATCATTAATATGATTTTATAACGAAGAAACAAAGGAAGCTGCTCTCTCTTTTCTTCTCCTTCCCTTGTGATCAATCTCAGCTTTGCAGATATTGATTCTTCTTGCTCGGGTGCACTTCATTTATTTTCTATCATGAAGATGAATATTTATTTTTAGTAAATTCTATTCTAGCCTTTTTGCTTTCATCTTTTTCCCTTTTGAATGGTCAGTGATGGAAGATCGTATTTCCCCTTTTTGCTTGAGCAACAACAGTACAGTTTGTCATGACCTGAAATTGTGACAATTGTTCAATTCAAAGCACCCCAGTTTCATTGTGTAGGAAGTAAGAACAGGACCAAAAAGCACTGACAGTGGGAGAGTAAAACCTGCCTCTGATACTTGATAAGAGTATTATTATTATTATTATTATTATTATTATTATTATTGTTATTGTTATTGTTATTGTTATTGTTATTGTTATTGTTATTGTTATTGTTTTGTTGTTGTTGTTGTTGTTTTGTTGTTGTTGTTTTGTTATTGTTTGTTATTGTTATTATTACTATTATTACTATTATTACTATTACAACACTTTTGCTTTCTTTCCTATTGCTTTGCAGATCTTATAAGGCCCCGATCAGATTTCTTCACAGTTCATTTGTCAGATTATAAATTACCACATAACATTAACACTGAATGCTTCAAAACACAAATATATGCACAGAGAGCTTGAATGTTTGAAGTGTTTTAGCACTATAGGGAAATAATTTTCTTGTCAAGCTATGGCAGATGCAGAAGTGCTAGGGGCTACATGACCATTTAATCAGGACGGTGTCGATGATGGACTATGGACATCCAAGGGGAGAAATCATCTTTTATCACTATTGTGCACCACGCAGGTCCATATGGAGAATAAAACATGCATGAGTTGCCCACAGCTCTGAAAATAATTATACTCATTTGCCAGAAATGTAGAAAGTGCATCCAATCAAGTTACCACCCATCATAGTGACACTGTTTGCATACTGATGAAGTTTAAAGCCAGAGACAATGGTGTTGGTATCAATAGCAGGGGGGGCTGGGAATCACCAGTGCTGTAGGATTATCAGTGCCATCATTTTATATAATGCAGCATTTCACTTATTTTGCATATCAAAAATCTCCTGGTACTGACACTCATGTAGCTGTTTACCAGATGGGTTTAGTTTAAGGCTCCAAACATTACAAGAGATTCTGGGGAACAGAGAATGAAGGCTATTATACCCATCACCTGTGAACGGCTTCTCTGCACTGATGTCAGGTGTGCTATGAATGTACACACAGATATGTGTGTGGGGCAGGGAGTCACACATGCTCTGCGCACTTGCAGTGTCTCCCCTTGCCTCCAGAAAGCTGCACTGCAATAAGCAAAAAATAGCATGCACATGCTAGGCTCTGGTGCCAGTGCAGAGTAACTGATGAAGGGGTTTTTAAAGTGTAGAACGAGAATGAATACAAGTAAGACCCAGGAGTAAAATTCTTTGTATTGCAATCAGCAATGCTCGCATGTAGTTGGTTTAATGGTAGAAATCAGCAATAAAGAATACAGACTTAGTTATTTAATCCTTAAAAACTGAAAAAGAAAATTTTTGGGGAAAATTTCTCCAATGATTAGCTGTTTTATTTTAAAAATTGAATTATTTAAGGGCATTACTCAGTTTTAAACCACCATCAAGTAAAATTACCATTATTACAATTGTTACATTGTTACATTGATTTCTGCAATTTCTTTAAATAAATAATTTTAGTTATATACACATAAAAAGTCTATATATGAGGTATGTATAATAATACACATATGCCATTTTGGCTCTTCCAGTACTCCTGGTACTCCTTAAAATAGTGAGGGTAAAGTGCTGTCCTAATAGGCTTTTGCATATATTTTTGCTAGCGCATTGCTAGTTCAAGTGTGCCTTAAAAAATAAAAGAAAGCTTGAAATAGTTATTTCATTCACTCATTTACACAGCACCTTTTCCTATTATAATTAAGAACCCTAGGTGCAGTGGCAAACATGTTGATTATTATTAAGAAAAAGAACTAACTAAATCTTGTAAAAGAACCTCAACATAGCACATATCCAGGTTGAGGCAGAACATCTTGTTTATCTACACTCTGTAGTATACTGCAAGCTAGAGGACACAGGTAATAAAAACATGTGTATCAGTTATGTTTTATAAAATCAAAATTTAAGCTTACAATTTAATTTTGATTCTGGTGAAACTAGTAAGCAATCACCATAATGACAAAAGTGCCTGAGCTGATTTCTGATGTAACTCCATAGATAATTTATTTGACACCAGTAACGAGTCATGTCGATGTGTTTTATAGTTTGACAAAATCCCACCAGTTTGAAACTTTATTCTTTCAATTCTTTAAAAATATCTTTGAAAGAAAAATGGATGACTAAATAATAAAAGTGTGCCTGCTCAACAATGCAGCAGGCTGGACTGGATCTAAATGTACCACTTGGCAAAATTAATCCTTGTCTTATGGAAACAAAAAAGAGCAGAGGAGCTATGGCTTTTGCAGTCTCACTGCTTGTGAGCCCATTTTCTTTTCTTGGTGCCACATTTTACTGAGCAATAATGCAGTTTTTATGAAGTCCAGCTGTCATCAAAGGCCTCAGGACAGCATACACTAATGCTGCCATTAGTGTACACTGTCTTGTTAACATGCCAGTTATAGGGATGCTCCTGACATTCAGCTGAGGACTAACCTCTCAGAAGTATCTTGAAATTCTTTGGCCGGGTAAAACCAATGATGTGATTTGAGCAAGGAAAAATCTAGGAATTGAGATGCATTCAGATCAGATCTGAAAAGTAAATTCCAGGGCCAGAAGGATTTTAAAAAATACTTGAGAGAGCTAAGGATGCATAAAGTAAGTAAAATTTTATTATGAAGAAATTATTCTATCAGAGAAGTAAAACAAAGCCATGGGATTCTCTTCAGCCCTAACGTCATAACATAACACCTAAATGAAAGAAAAAAAAATAAGGAAAAACAGCAGTACCTGCAGGAAAAGAAAAGAAAAAAGGTTTAAATTATTCCAAACATAAAACATTACCCTTCACAGTATTTCTGCAACCATAATAAGAGACATACCCAGTACTCAGGTGCATAACTAAGCATAAAAGCAAGGCAAAGGTAGTTGGAACCACGTTTCATAAGGTCAGAAGCATAGAGGATGGATGCACAAGTCTCGTCCCTGGAGGCTTCCTTTGTGCTCAGAAGCTTGGTTGTCAGGGGATCTTTCCAGCTGCCAGATTATTAATAACTCCTTAACTTACAGACAGCCATTGCAGTGTTGGCAAAAGGGCAAGGCCAGCTACCATCTGACTGGCAGGGGTATTTTCGGTGGGAAGCAGTACCTCTAGGGGGCTATGAAATGCACCAGCGGGACCATCTCCGGCATCATTCATGGGGCCAAAGGAAGCAGAAGCTTGTATAAACTTTGATTCTGGACAGCTGCTGAACAATACCTGCCACTACCTATAACACAAAACTCAGAAAAATTCCTGAGTATCAAAAGGGATCAGTTAAAAACTGCACCGTGAAATTGCTGACTGTAGCAGGAACAATTGGATGTGGTTTAATCAGGACTTTCCCCTGTCTATGCAAGCTGTAACCACAAACAGGTAGGTAAATTAACAGAAAGAAGCTTTATTTCTGGCAATGAGTGGTTCTCAGAAAGTTAATGTTCTTAGCAGGTTTCACTTAACTCATGCAGAGCGGGCAAACTATGAAGATGTCCTACATAAATTCGAGAAACCCTGAACCCTTCATAAGTGTATTTGCTTTCATAAAACTTCTCAGTATTTGGTTTGTATATTTTTAGATAGAGACAAGATGAACAAAGGGAGAAAACAGAAGTCTCCTGAATGATTGAACCCCAAGGGATCAATCTTGCTGTCAGGCTGGAGTGGTTAACTGTGCCCCTGACTGGGAATAAGGCCCTTGTGCCAGAAAATCTGGGGAACATTCCTAATCCTGTGCTATCTCTTTCAATGTTGTGCCTGGTAGGTACACATATTTGGTAGTACACATTTGATCTACATTACTTTTATTCAGTATTTTTGGTCTTTTGGTTACAGATTGAAATATTTCTGAAAGGTCCATCCCTTCCCTCACATGAGGCCACAGTATGCCAGTGCACTGAGGAGCACTTGTGGCTCCAGTAGCCTAGCATAAAACCAGACACTGTTGATGCACAACAGGCAGATAAGGAAATAGGAAGGAACTACTACTTAGGGCAGACCAAGCCCAGATCCAGACTAGAGAGAGCAGGGGAGACTGTAACTGAAGCTGTCTCACAGGAGCTGGGCATGCACAGAGGCCAAGGTGCAGCACAAGTTTCAGCTCCAGGCCCTCCCCTGTACCTTCACAACTGACCAGCTGACACACGTCTTTACAGACATTCTCAGTGTGACCTTCAGCAAGTACAAGTCAGGGCAAAAGAGAGGAAGGAGGCAAGACTCCATGGAGAAAAATGGGTATTTAAGGAGAGTTTCTTCTACCAGCACCAGGGACAGAATGACAATAAAACACTGGATGCTCGCTTTAAAATAAAGAGGAATTACTGCAGCAGGCAGATCAGAAGAGACATGGTCAAGATCACTGTCTTTGTGTGCATCCACCACTCAACCTTCCTCCACCATATTAAAACTTCCTCTCCCCATCTGCTCTACAAAGTGCCTCTGCAAGGTACTGCCTTGAGTGTACAACACATGCCAGAAGAAATATCAGTGGCATTTCCGACATATACATCAAGGATTTTTGTCACACCTTCCCAATGTTAGAGGTGGTAAAGCATGACATTCCTTTAATTATTTTTAATGTACAGACTCTTTCATCAGGGTTTTGGGTGGGCTTTTTGGGAACTTTTTTTGGTTTTGTTTTGTTTTGTTTTGTTTTTTTTATTTTTTTACCTTACTTGGTTTCTCTGGAGCACCTCTCCACCAATTATTTGCTAGAAGTGACTATTCCAAATTCAAGTTGTTCCCAATATAGAAGAAAAACAAAATAATAAGACCCTCCCTCCTCACTCCCCAAACTCTGAAATGGAAAATCAAGCCTATAATATTAACACAAAATTATTAAATACATTTAAGGTAACTGATAAGATGATATAGAGCTGGACAATATGAAACTATGAAACAAGCCTTTGGACCTCACACCTCAGTACTCTTGGGAAGAGTACTCTTGGGATCTGTCTTCTGTAAAGCCCTTTGCAATGCCACACTACTGGCAAGGAACAAGTATTCTTCTAGTGCAGCCAAGTTTTGTACTAACTACCTCTTCATTGGAGTCTTTGTGGTATGTTCTCAGAGGGCTGAACTTCATTTCACATTGTAGATTTATAAAAGTGGAAAAGCTACAAGCTGAACCAAGATGCTAAGGGCAGTGGATTTCATTTTAACCACTCACAGCTGAGAATTTCCCTGACTTTCACAGAGAATTGCAGATTTTCCCCTCCCACTTGGAAAAGCCACAGGCCATCAGCGAATTTGAGAACAATTTGACTTGGTGGGTGCAGTATGTACCAAAATAAGCTCAGGAGAGCAGGAAAATGGTGTTGAAAGTGCTGCTGTATTGTATTGTACTATATTAGTATTTGCACTGGGTGTTTGCTATATCTCACTGACTTATTTTAACACTAAGTGTCTATTATTTTGCACTGAGGTTTCCGTATTAGATTGTTCTGTTTACCCCCTTTAGTTTCTGTGGTGTTGGTTTGTCCCGGGTTGGCCCCTTCCCTTGCCCCTGCCATCAATGCCTCNTTCCCTTGCCCCTGCCATCAATGCCTCCCATTGGCTGTGGTTCCTTTCTTCCGCCCCCTCTCCACCCCCTGCCCCTCCAGGGTATAAAAACCCTGTGCAGACCGTGTGCAGTCTCTTTCTCTTTGCTTTCCCCCAAGGGTTGTTCTATGTTAAAGCTATGGGACTCCACTTCCGAGAAAAAGAGTATTTCTTGTCTTTGACTTTTGTCTATGTGGGTTTCTCCGAAGTCCAAAGCTAGTAATATAGCTTCTAGGACTGAGTGAAATACCACAGCTGGCACCCAGCCATGAGGCCTCCCACAAGGTCAGAGACCTCACAGAGCAGCTGGATATCCACGTGTGGATTTTTACAAGCTTTTGGACAGTCAGCTACCTCGGAGTTCCCTGCTGCCTTTTGTACGGCAGCACTCACGAGGGTGGGATTGGCAAACCCGTCTTGAGCCCAAGACAAGTTGGTGTCAGGACAAAGGACTTATTTGTAGCAGTTCCAGCTGTTATGAATGTGATTCTATCT
>VXBQ01002645.1:1529-13910 GCA_013400175.1 Phainopepla nitens | reverse complement strand
ATCCACATGACGGACTTTCACAGTTATCTTCTGTACCTGACTGGCAATGCCTTGCAATGCTTCAGCAGCCTAGATTGGGCTTCCTCTACATTGCCAATTGGCTTTTTTCTACCTTTCCAGCCACTCCCACAGAGCACTGGCTATCATCTACAAATCAGTGTAAAGGTAGAGCTTTGGCCACTTTTCTCTTTTAGTAATGTCCAGGGCCAATTGGACAGCTTTGAGTTAAGTAAGTTTTCTTGATCCACCTTTTCTTTCAGTAGCTTCTGCGACCTGTTGTGTGGGGCTCCATACAGTTAAACTGTCATGGGCATACATGCTTGATGATCTCATGTTACAAAGGCCACAAAGAAATTGCTCAGTATTTACTTGAAAAAGGGGCTGATGTTAACAGAAAAAGTGTTAAAGGTAAGTTTGTTTTATTTTTTTCTTGTAGTAAATAGGAGTGAAGTTACTCATATTCTTGAGGAGGATGACATCCAAAAATATTCCTCTAGTCTCACAATGTGAAGGTATTTTCCAGTAAGAGATGAAGTGTATTTGGCTGTTTTTACAAATTTTTTCAGCATACTCATTTAATAGTGTCCATAAAATGCAATTGTAAATTGATACACTTTAACCTAAAGACTTTGCGTTTATGCAGATGCAAAGAGTTAATTGACTTTTGCTGAGAACTATTTCTTGCAGGTTTGTACAGTAATAATAATGTGAGCATATATTGTGTAAAATTTAGGATTTTTTCATACTGTTTCTTAACAAACCAAATATGCTGTATGTAAAATTTACCTGTGCCACTAAGACTAGAATAGGGAAAGATACATAAAGGAGAATAATTCTTTTCTACATTGGAAATTAATAATCACTTTCCTCCTTCTCTCCCTCAAATTCCTGAATCCTTTTGGACCTTTTTTCAATGTTAGTAGACAAAAATGTGTTTTAGAATTAAGGAGATGAAGCTTCATGTGACTGTGATTGCAACAGAACGACTTACAGTGGTGCACAGATCACAAAGAATATCTTTGCATGGGTATACAAATATCCTGACACATTGTTCAAAGTGAAGACTTATGTCCTTTTTGCTGTGATCATATTTATGTGGACCTCTTATTCTAATTGCTGGCTTTTGTTACATCTCAAACTTATATGTGAATATGATATTGGCCTAAAAAGCATGTTGATTATTGCAGGTTATAGTTAACTTTTTTAGCTCATTGAGCCAGGATTGTGTCTCAGCAGCTTCTTTTTTTTTTTAAAAAAATATGTTTATTAATAATATATCTCCTAATAAAACATTCTGTAGCATAATACTTCAGTTGCCTTTTTCTGGCTAATTACAATTTTAACAGTATCGTATACTTCAAGCATATTTTGACAGAAATACCTGTAGGTCCTTGGTTACTGCACAATATTTTTAAATATTAAATACCAAATGTGAGAGTAATCTCTTTGAAAAAGCTGTTCCATTAAATATGCCTTTTTTCTGCAAGTCATGAAGTTATGTGGGTTTAATACAAAGAAAGCTAAACAAAAAATTTGTCATAGAGGTGGGCAGAACAAAATAAATATTCCTTTGGAAGGATTTAAGGTTGCCTATAAATCACATATTTGTGGTGGGATAAAAATGTCATGTTTCTAGACTGGGCTCTTGGAATAACGAGCTAAATATAAAATGCTGTTATGGGAGATTACTAGAGGTTCTCTTCCAGGTATTTCTGAAACCAGGTGTGGCGGAGTAGTAGAGAGAAGACTCTCGGTCAGGCGCAAGAAGTATGACATTGATTATGTGGCTGATTATGATTAGATTTATTGCTAATACAGTATCTAAATATTGCCGATGCAGTATAAGCAGGTGTAAAGGGTTAAAATATCAGCAGGTTCGGCTAGAAACATACAGGTTTACAGTCTTTGGCCTTGCAGAATGCACAATTACAAAGCAACAAAGCATCTATGGAGCTACTTTAGGATTTTATATACATATGTGACCAGATCTTAGTGCTTTTACTCACCCATCCAAAAGTGAGTGCTCCCCATCTTTTGGACTGGATGTACCTTGCAGGTGTCCCTGCCGGGGAGAGGGGAGGGATCCACCCGGAAGCTGCCTGCAATCGCGGAAGACCAGTTGGTCCGTTCTCCAGCAGCATTTTAAACTCTTTTGCAGGCCGATGTATACCAAAGTCAATCTCAATCATCACAGCTCCCCTACCTCTGGAACGCGTTAATTGTGCGAGCATTCAGACAGTTCCTCCTGCAATTCCCACCTGGTGTTCTTATCTTAGGACAAATCGCACTGCCCATCAGAGACGGTAGGGGGTGCGGAGAACGCCCAAGGAGACCCAATTATCTTTCGTCGTCACAGCAGGGAGAGTGAGAGGGCAGAATTACTCGAACTATCCCTTTAGGCTTTTCCAGTAGATTTTCTTATTGTAAGATAGGGCTTTATTCACATTTAAAAACCAGGGACAATTCTAGAGCCGAGAGAAATGTGAAAATATGTTTTCAAGTGTTGACACTTCCAAGGAAAACTTCAAATACTTGGAGATGACAAGATAGATAAGTCACAGAGGTCTAAAAGCCAGGATGACAATTGAGACAGCGAGATAAAAGAATAGTTTAAAAGCATGCAATTAACTCGTGCTTCTACAATACACACATAATCCACCTGTGGTTTGGACTACTGACATTCAGAATGCAGATGTTGTGGAAGTGCAAAAGTACAGTGATTCAAAGAAAATCACTTAACGGCATAACCTGTTAAGAAATCATTATTTTATTCAGTACCGGGAATGTGCTGGGGGTGTCCCTTTCCAGAAGCATGCATGCTCAGGCATTGTTCCCTTGTGTTTATATACATTGTAATATTCAAAGAATTCCCCAAGCCGCACCCAAAGTCTGTCCCCCTTGGTACGTAATTCAAAATTTCTTGGATGTTTGGTCCTTTACGTTTTTGTGGAGCAAGATTGTCATCTACTGTCTGTTGGTTGGAACTGCATTCTTTATTTTTGGGGTGTTTTATATGATTCCAGCGTCTTCCTCATCATGTCCTCTGCTTGAACTTCCATGCTTGTGCATGCGCTGTCCATCTGTGCTGACTTGTTCACCTCTTATCTTGGTAACGTGAGACTCATGCAATTAGCCTCAGCAAGGCAAAACTTATGAGTCTTTCATCTTGACAGGTTTCTACTACTAGTGTTCTGAAGGTCTTAGGGCATTGTAATCAAGCCACAGCTGGGGAGCTTTGCTCATCTTCTCAGTCCCTTGTTATCAACGTTCTACTATGAGCTAATAGTCTAAATAGCAATTAAAACAAAGCTACGAATGGCGGTTATATGGTAAAACCAAACTATAGATTAAAAGTTACAAAGTTTAAGCAAAATCAAATAAATAAAGCTAAAATATAAAATGAAAGTTGCAATGTTTAGGCAAACTACAAAAACAAGTAAAAACAAACTACCAAACTAGGTAAAAATACAAAATTCTTTAACTCCTTTCAACAGCTAGGATATGATTTCTGAGTCTGATTCAGGTAGGATACTACACTGAGGTAAAATATAGGTTTAGCACTATCTAACAGGACATGATGGTGAAGGAGGAGGTAACAAGATGTTTATGGGTTAGACAAGTGCTAATCTGCGACAGATGGTCAATAGTTTTGAATTTAAAATATGAGCATTTAGTTGTCTTTCTTCTTGCCACCGTTTTATTGATCTGACTTTTACAGTTTCCTCAAACTTTTATGAAGAAAATATGGGCCACAGAAATGGAAAGAAAGGATTTTCTTAACCTGAACAGGGCGGGGTGGGGGAGTGTTAAACAGGATAAGAAAACTCTTGTTTTTCCATCAGAATTGTGGAAAATAGCAAAGATACCTGTAGAATTCAAGACGTTTTTAGAAAAGCAGAAAGTAGTTAAAGCAATGCTTCCAACGTGAGTTAATTTGGCATTGTCGTCCTAATTCAGAGGCTTTTCCAGTACATTACTCTTAGTTTGAGAAGCTGCAGGTTACAACTATCTGGGCTTGATAGGTTTCACTGGTATGAAACAGAGGTCGTGAACAGCAAATTAGTTTGTGTGAGGTTATTTTTTGTTTGATTGGTTTTTTTGTTAGTTTTCCTCTTAAAATAAGGAATAATATGGACAGTACTGTGTGTGGTGGTTTGACCCTGGCTGGATGCCAGGCACCCACCAAAGGCACTCTGTCACTCCCCTCCTCAGCTGGACAGGGGAGAGGAAATATAACAAAGGTTCACAAATTGAGATAAGGATGGATAGAGATCACTCACTGATTCTCGTCATGAGCAAAACAGACTATTCTCCGGGCTTTTCTCTTTTGCTGTGGTATTGTCCTGGGTACAGAATAAAGGAGGGGTGGAGTTTCTAGCACTGTTTAATTCCATACCACCTACACTAGGGCGGGGGTGTGGTTTCAGCAGAAAACGACGAGCCTCCGGAAGTTCGTGCAGGTTTGCCTCGGTTGGGGAAAAGGGTAGACTGCTTCCTTAAACACGCGGCAAGTGGTAACTGCTGCTGAAGCTGCAGAATGACGCAACTGCTGCTACCGCTGCAGCCGCCAAGCCCCGCCACAAGACACAGTGCCCACCAGAGCTGCCACCAGGACCACCGCCGCCCCGGGGGGAGGGAGCCCTCTAGCCCTCCGCATCGGGAATCGGGACCGCCTCTGCAACCGAGAGAGCCACCGTTTTTGCAGCATAGCTCCTGTTCGGACTAACTAGCTTTCCAGGTACCGCGTAGTTCACTACGGTGGGGGGGGGGGACAGGCGCCTTTTTTGCCTTTTGTTTTGGGCCGCGAGGCCTTGGTTGGTGAATACCTTTTAGTATGTTAAAAATCCTCTTTTTGTCTTCTTGTGTATTAATCTTGTTGCTGTTACTGTTCATTTTTCTTATTTCACTGCTGGTTTTTTTTTTTTTTTTCCAAGTAAATGGTTCTTGGAATCTCTGCTTTTAGTCTCCCTTTCACCGGGGCGGGGCAGGACACAAAGAGAGCAGTTTAAGTGGGGGTTAATTTTTCAGCTGTGTTTTTAAACCAGCGCAGGTATGTAAATCAAAACTCAAACCATCAAGTTTAGAATCACGCTAAACAGATTTTGTGACAGGCTTTTTATATAGCTGCTGCAGTGATTCAGTATAATTGGAACCCATGCCTAGGAACCAGAGAAATGCATATGAACCGTGAAGGGGAAGAAGTAGTGGTAGTGGTTAGAAGCTATGACTCTTCCCATCAAAGGTTAATCATACAAGTCACATAAACAGAAATGTCTTTTCTCAAATATAAGAGATCCTAGGATAAACATTCTGTGGTCATCAGTTGGAGCTCTCTGACACATCATGATGACTTTCTGATCTACACTTAAGTGACTTTCTTCAAGGTAAAGATTCAACTCTTGCTATAAACGTGGAATCTTTTGACTTTGGAAAAGGGCCACGTTTTTTTAGTTCTGTTGTCAGTTGAGACAAGTTTTCCCAGATTTTTTTGGGGTTTTTTTTGTTCTGCTTTCAACAGTCCTGCGGTGATTGATAGGATGTTTATTACTTTTTATTGTATATTAAGCTCTTTCACAAAGTGGTTGAATATGCTAAACTCTGAAGGTGAATGCTAGGTGGTACCATTTCATAACCACACTTATATGTGATGTTTGAACTGACTATGCAGGTGCTGAAATTGTCACTTCATCATTTTTTTACAAGGGACGTCAGTATCCTTTTAATTAGTGTATGTTTCTAGAATTCACTTAATGTTTGAAGCTATTTCTCATTCTGACTAGCTGTTGGCAATTCAAGAAAGTAGGGAAGAGTTGATTAGCACTACTAAGCTGTTACATGAGATAAGAAGTACAAGTAGCCTGCAATAAAAGAGTAAAACCAACCTCACTGAAAGTGAGATGATGTGCATAAACTGAAAGATTGGTCTTTTTCATTAAATAAAATTTGCCTCCTTAGATTTGAACTTGTATGGACATAGGAAGCTTTAAAAAAAAAAAAGGCACACATGACATCAGTGTGCCAGAATCATCTGTTTAGAAATGAGCTGGTTTCACTTCCCATTTAGGCTTTCAGATGAGCATTCTATTTTTTAATTTAAAAATTGCAACTGTAAGTTTAGCAATTCACTTCTATTCCTGAAGCTTAAGGAAGCATATTTCAGATGCAAAAAGATAGTTCCTGTTGAACAGGTCAGTGATTTACAACATTTTATACATTACTGCCACTTTGTATTATTAATCTTGATCATATGAGTTATTATTAAGTACTTTTGTGTCTAAGGGTACAGTTTTTCCATTACAGAACACAGAACAACTTGTTGAGGTTAATAGCTCTTTGCAATTTTTATTTTATTTTTAAAAGGAAAAGAAACACAAAACTTTAATTTTCTGATCAAGTATACTGAGTATAGACAGGTAAAACAGTTTTCTTTTGCATTGTCTACGTTTGTATGTATGTACGTATCAACAATTTTTTCTTCAAAAGTCAATAAAGCTTATTCATTCAAGTGCTCTCCTTAAAAAAAAATAGATTGTTTTATGTACAATTTCATTTTCTGAAGGTGATCAATTTCATCCATGAGGCTGCAAAAATCTGCATTCAGTTTATTTTAAACATATGAAGAAAAAATTGTTTCATTTCAAGGATTGACCAGTGTGTAGTTTAGCAGCTGAGTGTGTATTTTCAGTAAGAGATCTTTAGTTTGGTACCACATTGCTATCATACTTTAAAAATAGTATTTTTATTTAAGAAGTTTTGCTTACCAGAAATTTGATTAAGCATTTTGCAAATTTTAGTAATTAGATTTAGTTAGTATTGGTTGCAAATCAAGCCAAATCAGTTTCCTCCCCATGTCACAAGCTATCAGCCTTTTTTGAGAATAATTAGCTTCTGACACAACCTCATTAGACACACCTTCCTTGATGAGCTGCTTGTTGGGGATTTTTTGGTGGGTTTTTTTTGTCTGTTTTGGTTTGGGTTGTTTGGTTGGTTTTTTTGTTGCAAGACTGGATAGTTGGGGAATTAGTTCTGTGCTGCACAAAGCATTTGTGTAATGTTCATATTATCCCTGTTAAAGTAGGGCTAGAAAGAAACGTGAAACTATTTCCTCTTTAATACAGGAGTAGGTATAATGTTGATTTTAATTTTTTACTAAAGAAATTGGTACAAAAATTGGATTGCCTTAGCTGCAGAATTGCTTAGATATGTTCAGGCATTGTTTATTCCTGTCACTGTAGATGATACAGTATTTTTGAAATGGGTAAATTGTGGAACATAGACCTTGAGTTCGATGTCAAGGCTAACTGCCATGTCCTCTCACATTTAACACTCGATAATTACTAGGTAGATGTCTGGAATTCTTTTTAATTCTTAAGGTTGGGGGTGGATGTGTGTGTATGTTTGTTTCTTTTAATTTGGCAATTCTATACTCATCTATCTGCCCATGTCCACTTTTGGTTTATTGAAGCTTGTATTCTTATATTTCCTTCCTGCTGCAGTTCCATCCAGTCAAACTGAAGTGCAGCCATTAAAAATTAGTGGTGATCACTTTCATTTAATAATTTGTGCATTGCTTGAAGTAATTGTAGTCTCCAAGGCCTACTACAATATAAGTAGCTAGACATTACCCTATTCCTGATATGTTTTCAGTAACCACTCTGAGTAAATAACAATGGTAGTAAGAAAAAAGCAAGTATCTTAATGAAGGAGATCCAGATGGAGAGAATACTGAAAATCCTTGGTGATGTAGGAATATTTCCGTGTGTTATGCATAGCTTCATTGTAAATTAATGCCATATAAGCTGTTGGTTTGTTCTTGAATTATGTAGGCACTGACTACGCCTAATTTGTATGACTTTTTGCACTATTCGTGTGTCATGGCATACATTTATGGTAACTGATAAAAGAGCATAAAGGGCATAGGTATGCGGTAATGCATCTACAATGTATAATACGAATAGTTGCCATTGATCCCGTTGTCAAATATAGCAATATGTATATCAGTAGTTGTTAAATAATTGTAAGAACTTTGGTGGTAATAGTGCATTTTGATATGTTTGTCTGTAATATGCATTCGTTATGACTTTTAATACTTTAAAGATATTGACTTGAAGGTAGAAATAAAGGATTGTGAATGATAATATGTAAAGATGAAATAGTTGTGACCTAAGGATGACTATAATATTTCAACAAGTACAATATGGTCTGCAATGACATTTTTGTGAAGTTGTATTTTTTTTTTAATCAACTGATACCTCAAATACAACTTAAAATATGTATATGAATATTTTGAAATATAAATGTTTAATTTGCCCAGCTTACACAACATTCTGACATGTATTGGTAATAACACTTGTAGTTCTGAATCTTTTTCATCCCAGGTCATGTCTAGATTGGCATTGGAATTGGCAGCCTCCAAAAGACCTTTCTAGTGTTTCAGAGCTCTGCTGTGAGTGAAAACTGGCTACAGTAACTGGTGGCTTAGCCTACACCCAGATGGATATGGTTTTGGCTTTATCATTAAGTGTTTCAGAAGTGCAGATGGCCTGAGGAGCCAGTCAGTATTTGCTTCTGGGTTGACAGCTATAGTAAAGTTTTTACTAGGCTTTTTCCAGCACAGCAAGATGAGTTTTATAATGTGTCTGTATATTGGCAAGCTAGTTATGTGTATTTGTCTGCTTTTGCTCTCTTTTCATCTTAGGAATTTAGAGATCTCATGCTTGTCAGTCTGGAGGTATGAACAGTTTTGCGTAATTAAAAAAAAAAGAATTTTAGTTAATGAATTGCAGTTGACAAACAAAACTTTTAATACACCTAAATTTGGAAAAAATATCTGTTCTTGTGATTGGAGATTTTGTTGGTCTCTGTAGAAACTGTAGTGTGACCAGACCCATGTGTTGATCAAGCTTCTGTCACTGATTTCATTCTCCATTAGTGACAAAGATTGCCTAGGGTATTTGAGACTGAAAATCACTTCCTATTAAGACCTGGTTTTAGTTTCATGAGTATTGATCTAACAGATAATTCTGGGTGCCCCTTTGTGTGAAGTGTCTTCCTCAGCTTTTCAGTTTATTTCAATGCCCTGTTTAGCTTTTAAGACAAATCTCAGGCACACTTTAGGGACCAATTTGAGTTTTACTGGCTTAACACTAATGTAAAAGGTAAACTGCACATTCTAGAGATAACAGCCTAGGGGAGGGGGAGAGTACATTAGGAAAATGTACTAAGGTAAGTCTAAGCTAAGTTGTTGAAATTAGGAGACTATATACTTACAAAATGCACTTTTCCAAAACATGAGCTGAAGATTTCAGCCCTATTGATTTCTTCCCCTACCTACTTCAATTCTGTTTATACGTCTGAAAATCCAAAGAAAAGGCTACTGCAAATCAGTGTCTTGTCATAGAAAAAAGCCTGCCAAAAATGCAAATGACAAAGTTTATGAAACTTTCTCTCTGAACTTTTTAAAAGCCAAATCAGATGACTATGAATGTACCAAATCCTTGGAAAAGGGTTCCCTGACTTGAGGATATGGAAACTTGCTGATGATATAACAGATACTGATGGTCTGATAGCCAGTAAACCAGAATTTGCAAGGCTAGTGGTATAAAACATTTTAATTGGGGAGTGGGAGGGTGGGATTCTTACATGGGTGTGCTGTTAATTATTTTCATGTTAATGTAGTGGGAGGTTGAAAAGTTGGTATACCTGATTCTGTAGTATATAATGAAAAAGAAGCTAGGTTTAAATTGTGTAGTTTTAAAAGCAACAAACCCCCCAAGAGGCTTTATTATGTTGGGGAGGATGGAGAGAGTTATTAGTTGTCCATCTTCCTGTCTCCCCCAGTGAACTACTCATGTATGGTCTTAAGCAAATTTTTTTTCTACTTGAAACATAGTAGTTTGATATTTAACTTTGGTGTCCAATGTTTTCTTTTTAGTTTGCTACAAATGTTTTTCAGTCAGTTGCCATTACTGCTTGCTGGAAATTTCGCCACATAGTATGAGTGCCACCTGAATACCTTTAGCATGATATTGCATGTTCTCTTCATGAGAAATAATGTTAATGATAAGACTTATAAGACAAATTGCTGCATGTTGTGTGTTTAAGGCATTGTTTGGGTTTGGGGGCTTGGGTTTTTTTTTTTTTTTTTTAACTTTTGGAAATCCTGAGCAGAGGCGAGGTTTATGTGGACTTCAGAATAAAGACCTAATAAAGTACTAGAAATAATTTGTCTGTATGTATACAGAGGCTTGACAAAATAAGTCAGTCCCTCAGAATATTCTGGCAGTCTCTGAGGCCCCAGCTGATATGAAGGGCCTGTTGTGATGAGCTGTATTTGCCTTTATGTACAATTATTACCTTGGAACACTTTAGTTAAAGGTTTTGGATGAAAGAGAGAGAGAGCAAGACCAGTGTTGAGTTAGCACTGCTTTAATTTTTATACAGATTTTTTTTTTTTTTTTTTTTTTTTTTGGATGGAGATAGGGATTAAGGAAATTTGACAAGGGAAGAAGGGAAAATATAACCACTTAAGTTGGCAAGCTTAGGTTTCTCTTTTGTACTTGAAAGCAGATACAAAATTTCTCATGTGGTAGAGAATTCTGGCTTAAGTTTTGAGTAATGAGACGTGTCCTTAAAATCTGTTTAATTCTTTTAGGTAATAATGTCAAGCATTTTGGTTTGTATAACTGTGTGGTAGCCTTGATGTTTTAATCAGATCTTGAATATTTTTAACTTGTCATTTAAGCCTTTCATAGTTTGTAGATGTCAAAACTTTTTTTTTTTTTACCTATTAGTGGGATGATATCTGGACTATAATTTGATTATTATTTATGTAATTGTTTTTCTTCTTTTGCTAGGAAACACTGCATTACATGACTGTGCAGAATCTGGAAGTTTAGAGATCATGAAGATGCTTCTCAAGTATTGTGCTAAGGATGGAAAAGGATGGCAATGGAATGACTCCTCTTCTGTCAGCCAGTGTGACAGGCCACACAAATATTGTGGACTTCCTGACCCAACATGAACAGACTAGTAAGATAGAATGTATAAACGCTCTGGAACTTCTAGGAGCAACATTTGTGGACAAAAAGAGAGATCTGCTCAGTGCTTTGAAATACTGGAAGCGAGCTATGGAAATGAGATACAATGACAGGATTAGGATCCTGAACAAACCTGTGTCACAAACACTAATTATGGCCTATGATTATGCTAAGGAGGTAAACAGCTTAGAAGAGCTAGAAAACCTTATTGCAGATCCTGATGAGATGAGAATGCAAGCGCTATTAATTAGAGAACGTATTCTTGGCCCTTCTCACCCTGACACATCCTACTATATTAGATACAGAGGTGCTGTCTATGCAGACTCTGGAAACTTTAAACGATGCATCAACTTATGGAAATATGCTTTGGACATGCAGCAGAGCAATCTAGATCCACTGAGCCCTATGACAGCCAGCAGTTTACTATCATTTGCTGAACTCTTCTTCTTACTGCAGGACAAGGCAAAAGGCCTGCTAGGCACTACTGTCACATTTGATGATCTAATGGGTATACTGTGCAAAAGTGTTCTTGAAATAGAGCGGGCCATGAAACAAATCCAGTGTCCTGATCAAATACAGCTGAACAAAGCACTTTCTATCATTTTGCATTTAATTTGCTTGTTGGAAAAAGTACCTTGCACCTCAGAACAGGAGCATTTTAAGAAACAGACTATATATAAGTTTCTTAAGCTTCAGCCTAGAGGGAAAAATAACTTCAGTCCACTTCACCTTGCTGTTGACAAGAATACTACATGTGTGGGTCATTACCCAGTTTGTAAATTCCCCTCTCTACAAGTTACCGCTATCCTGGTGGAATGTGGTGCTAATATAAATGTCAGAGACTCTGATAACAACAGTCCTTTACATATTGCTGCACTGAACAACCATCCAGGCATCATGAATTTTCTTATCAAGTCAGGTTCACACTTTGATGCCACAAACCTGCATAAACAAACTGCTAGCGATCTACTGGATGAGAAGAAAATAGCAAAAAACTTAATTCATCCTATAAATCATACTATGTTGCAATGTCTTGCTGCTCGTGTTATAGTGAATCATAACATATGCTATGCAGGGCACATCCCTGAAAAGCTAGAGAAATTTGTTTTGCTTCATAGATAATAGTGTGCAGGCACAGAGTGCTGTGGTTGAAGCATGACTTGGTGACAATATTTTTCTTGAGCACTGTTGCAATATATCAGTATTCCTTTAGTTTGCTTCATCTTGCTCTCATTTTCTAAAGAGATATTAGAATTGCATCTGCAGAGTTGGTTGACAAATATTTGAATATGCCATATGTCGGGGGTTGGGTGTTATTCCTTTTGTTCCTTTGCATTCTCTC
>VXBQ01002643.1:53614-71458 GCA_013400175.1 Phainopepla nitens | reverse complement strand
CGGCTCCCGGCAGCAGGTGCAGGGCGGCGAGAGCCGAGCCCAGCCCGCCAGCGCCGCGCCCCCGGCCCGGGAGACGCGGCCCCCGTTCCGCTTCGACTACGAGCGGTTCCGCCGGAGCCTCCGGCACCCGGTGCGGGGCGGGCGGCCCGGAGAGGACCCCGAGACCCGCGCCCGCAGGATGAAGATTAAAGAGGTGGGTGCGGAGCGCAGGCGGCGCTCCCGGCCGGCCGTGTGCCCGCTCGGGGCTGCCTCAGCTCCCTCCATGGCCACGGCCCCCCTCAGGCGGCCCTCGCCTCACCTCGGTGCTCACATCCCCCTCAGGCAGCCTTGCCCGTGCTTCACCTCACAGCATCGCCTCCCCTCAGGTGTGTGTCCCCTCAGCGAGCCCTCGCAGCCATGTCCCCATCAGATCTCACCTCCTCACAGGTGTGTGTCCCCTCAGTCCTCACCTGCCGTCAGCGGCCACATTTCCCCCTCAGTGAGTCCTTGCCCCCCTCACAGCCATGACCCCTCCTCACTTTTTGGGGCTGTGTCCACCTCAGCCCTCATGTCTGGGTCCCCTCTGAATCAGCCATCACCTTCCCTCAGTGCCATGTCCCCCCTGAATCAGCCATCACCTACCCTCAGTGCCATGTCCCCCTCAATCAGCCATCACCTCCCCTCACAGCCATGTCCCCCTCAATCAGCCATCACCTCCCCTCACAGCCATGTCCCCCTCAATCAGCCATCACTGCTCCTCACTGCCATGTCCCCCTCAATCAGCCATCACCTCCCCTCAGTGCCATGTCCCCCTCAATCAGCCATCACCTCCCCTCACTGCCATGTCCCCCTCAATCAGCTATCACTGCTCCTCACTGCCATGTCCCCCTCAATCAGCCATCACCTCCCCTCACAGCCATGTCCCCCTTCACTTCCCTGTTTCTCACACAAGGTCCCTTGCTCCCTCCTTTTCCCAATTGGGAATTGGGGTGTCCCTTTCCGAGAGAGTGTCCCTGTCACTGAGCACACACCTCCACTCACCCGGGGCTGGCTGGTGGGGCGTGACTGAAATTAATGAAATGTAAATTTCAGCTTGGTTATTGGGGGGGAAAAAAGGGTTATATGGGGGAAAAAACCCTCGCTTGGTGGGAGACGTCTTTGGTTGTGCAAGAGTCTCCATCCCTGGGGGGGTCAGACTTTGCACAAAAACTGGGAAATCACAGAACTTGCCTGGTGCACGGGGATGGAGGGGCAGCATGCAGGAGCTGGGGGCGAGCTCGAGGCTCTGTCCCCGTAGATCCCTGTGGCACTGGCGCTGGAATTGTCACCCACTGCTGGGAGCTGACCCCCCGAGGCGGGGCCGCCTGGCTGGGGGCTGCAGCGGCGTCGGGGCCAGGGGAGGGTTTGGCCCCGTGCCTCCGTGCACGAGGGCCTGGCAGGCACCGCGGAGCAGGCGGTGACCCAGTTCAGCAGGTTTGTGTGGGATTCGATTGTGGCTGTCGGATCCTTCGCCGTGATGGATAACCGACTTGGAGGGAATTCTGCTCTCGGAAGAGGTGCCAATAAGCAAAAAGCACAGATTTAATTAAGCCGGGTATAAATTTCCCGGGTCTGTGCTCTCGCAGAGGTGCAGGCATCCAGCGGCGGTGCTGCCCCGGGCTGAAGAGAGAATCGAGTCAGGGAATAACACACCGAGGGCTTTCATCCTCTCCAGCCTGCATCTGAAAAACAGTTTTTAAAGCTGCCCTCCTGTATCTTTGTCAGGCACTAAAACAAAGGCTGCGCCGCTGGTAAAATTCCAATTCCAAGGCAGCCAGACACAGCACACCAGGGGTGCTGGGTTCCTTTGTGATCCCAGGCAGGATTGAGCCATCCTTTCCTGCTGCAGGCTGTTTGGAATATTCCAGTGCCCAGCCCTCGCGTGTGCCTGGGTCTCTGCAGATTCCCACCTCCAAGGTGTGCCAGGGAGCACGACACACCCGGGGATAACCCAGCTTCCACTCTGTGCCAACAAATCAAATTGAAAAATCAAATTTCGGGGAAGCGAGTGGCATTCAGTCCTTCATTTGGAGTTAATTATTTTTTAAATATAGCATTATTTCAAGCTGTATGGATTCAGCCCCATCTGTTTCTAACAGCCATAATCAGTGCTGGGTAGCAGAGTTGGAGTTTTCAAGGATGAGAATCCATAAATATTAGTTTTATGCTGACAGCTAATTACTCTTCAGACAGAGCCCTTATTTCTTAAAAGTGCCTACACTTCTGTTTATTCAGAGAGAGAGAAACAAATATGGTGCTGAGATATGAGGCTGAACACGCTGAACAAGGGAGGGTGGTGCAGCCTGGGGAAGAGATAAGGTGTGTCTCCTTTTGTTAATCAGAAAAGACAAGAGGAAAACAAACCAGGAGGGTTAGAAGACAAATTCTGCATAAAAAGAAACAGATGGAGGGAAAAAAAAAAAAAGAAGAATTGCAAGGAAGAAGTGATGATACAGCCTTTGGATTAGCAAATATTGCTCACATGATGTGGGATGCCAGCAGGGCAGGCATGCCCTGGCTGTTCTCAGGTGTTTGCAGGAGCTGCAAGTGGCTTTTCCCTCCTTCCTCCAGAGCTTTCAGTCCTGTAACTTGCTAAAACGAGTCCCCAGCTGTCCTTGCCCTGGAAGTTTTGTTATTTCTCTTTTCCTTCCCTCAGGCCATTCTCACAGGTCAGCACCTCTGGCAGGGAGGATGGATGTGGATGGGATTTGTTGATATTTTTTTCCCCCCCTCTGCCTGCCGGATGAAAGCCAGGAGGAAAAACTGGTACATGATCAAAGATGCCCAGAGGTGATGGCCAGCCCAGAGACCTGGAGCTTTGTGTTTCCCACAGGACCCTTCAGTGTGAGGAATTCCAGTCAGGAACCCGAGCTGGTGCCCATTCTCACCGCCTCTGAGCTGCCTGGTGCTGAGCTAAAGGAGAGCTGTGTCTTTCCTGGCTGCTCTCTGTGGAAAGTGGCAGCTCCTGGAGCCCTGCTGGACTTTCCCTGCTCCAGAAATCGAGTTTAGAGTGGGACCCCCGTGGCCTCTCCCACTTTATTGCAGTTTGGGAAAGCCCTTTGGAGCAGTTTGCAGAGTGAGGAGCCAGGCTGGCGTGGATCTGCTGGGCTGATGTGTGTGTGCAGGTACCTTTACCTAAAAAAGACAAGTCCAGGGTCACTTAACAGTTGTTTTATTGAGAAATAAATCAAAAGAGAGCAGCTATATTGCACAGCCTTTGCTGCTAAAGGTCGTTGTTCACCTGGAGAACGCTCTGGGATCCACTGCTGTGTGTTCCTGTGGGCAGCACAGGGCTCTGACCTTTCCAGGAAAGCTGCAGAAAGCCAAATAACAAACCTCCCCATGCTGCAGGTTGGAAAATTTTGGAAGGGATTATTCATCTCTTAAGATGACCTCTGGAAAAGGTATTAGTTGTGTAATTGATCAGTCAGGCATTGCTTAGGGGATTAGCTGATTTTTTACATGTGCCAAATACAAATCACTGATGCTCAGGGAAAAAAAAAAAAGAGAAGTGGTTGTGGTGACTGCAGAAATGCCACGGTGGGATTCCAGATTTATTTGCTCTCAACAATTTCCAGATCAAATTGGCTCAGGGAAAAGTCAGAATTATTTCCCCTCTAACTGCTGCCTCTGCAAACTCAGCCTCAGATCTGAGGAAATCAGACCGTGTGGTTCCTGCCTTCTGCATCATAACCAGTAATAAAGATTTTGCTGCTGGAGCTGAGCTGACAGTTTTGCTGATGATGGATGGAGCCAAACAGGCTGCTCTTTGCTGCACTCCTGCTGCCCTGGACTCGTGGATCTCATAGGTGGGGAGACACGAAAGAGCATTTCTTTAAAGTATTTTTGTACCAGCCAGTGCTTTAAGAACCGCTGGAACCAGCCAGAGCAGAAAGTTCATCATTAAATACTTCCAGCTCAGTCATGGGATGTGAGAAAAACGGCAACAGAGGAAGAGGTTTACTCGTTTTTCTTTTCCTTTTTGGGTGCAAAAGGCACGTTTCCGTGCCTGAGGTGTGGGAATGCCTCCTGCCTGAACCTGGCAGCGTCCTTTGTCCCTTTCAAACGAGGGAATGTGTCAAATCCAGGCAGGGATTGTCCCCTCGGGTCTGACACCCGCATTCATTTCCTCTGGATTCGTGATACCAAAAATCTCTGTGCCTCTTTGTTTCACAGTGCAGTTCCCCTCATCCTGCCTTTTCCTCCCATCTCCACGCCTACCTGCCTCACCTGGCTGTCCCCTGTCCTCTTCTAACACAGCTCTAAGGATGTATTTGCTCTCAGAAGTCAGCCCTGGGGGAAGGAGGCACCGCAGCCGCTGTACACAGTTATCCTGCACCGCTCTGCACACCAGCAGGTGGATCAGTCTTTCAGGCACAAATATCTTGACAGTTCATCACTAGGAGATAATTAGCAAGAGACAGGAATGTTATCAGGAGCTCAGGCTGTGCTGAAAGCCCCTTGGTGTTGGTTGCTGAGTTCCCTTTGTGTGGTTTTGACTGTTGTGATCACAGTGGAAAAACTGCTCATTTTTGGGGCAGAGCTGGGGAAATGCTGCAGGTTCTCACCAATTCTTGCCACAGCCCCGACCCCTGCCAGGAAAAGCCTCAGCTCCTGGTACACCTGTGTGTGTTTGGGTGTTCTCCTGGAGCTCACAGGTGCACTGGAGGTGGGCTGTGATCACCAGTTTGCCAGAAGCAGGGCTCAGAGCAGTGCTCAGGCTCAGCTGGGCTGGGAATCCCATTGCTGGTCATTTCTGCGCATCTCCTTCCCACAGCCAGCAGGAAAAACGTGTCAGACCTCTCCCTTTGCCTGCACCGTGCAACTTTCTGTTCTTCCATTTGGAGACAATGCCTTTTCTTGCTGTAATCTGGGGCTGAGCAGCACCCCAGGCCAGTGGTGCAATCGTCCGTGGCTTGGGTACGTGAGGAGCACCACGCACAGCTCCAGCTGCAAACGCACCTCCCGTGCACATCTTCCTCACTGAGGCACGTGGGGAAGGTCTGATCCTGAGTGCTGGGCAGGTGGAAACCCAGGGACTTCCAACAGACCTGCTCTGGCTGCTGGGGGCAAGCAAACCAGTTCTCAGTAAAATATTTACTATGGTGGAGTGGAATTGCGATCTCAGACCAGTCAGATGTGCTGTGATCAGATTGTAATTCTTTCTCTGGGGTAGAAATACCTCTGCAAGAGAGAATTTCTCTGCAGTTGGAAGCAGTGGCTGGCTCCAGCCTTGCTGGAATTTTCCTTTGCTCCGCACTCCTCACGCATTTATTTACTGAACCTGTGAAAGGGGTACTGTAGTGTAAATCCCACAAATGGTGCATGCAGTGGGTTTTTTGCTTCAGTAGCCTCGGGTGGATTCATGCAAACAGAATTCAAGACCTGACCTCGAGCCTGTTTTAGCTGTAGGGGATACAGTTAATTGACTAAGAATGTATTTGTTCTGTTGGTAGGAGCCCAGGCAGTGCCTGGCTGCTCTGATCAGTGCTGCAGAGCTGTTTGCCTCAGTGATACCTCAGAGCTCGCTCTGACCCAGCTGAGGGCACTCTGGAATTTGGGAGTGCTCTGCAATTTGCAGTCATTTGCTCTTCTCTCCCCAAATCTAGCAGCGAAAGCACTTGTTCCACAACAACTAAATTTGATGCTAGACTGGTTTCTGAACTGCCACTTACAGCCAGCACTGCGGAGTTGTGATGAGGGACTGCGAGTGCTGGGCGGGGGGGAAATGGCTTTCTAGGATGCCCACAGATGTGCTGTGCTGAAGGAGCTGCACTTTCCTGAATCACTTCAGGAAATGCACATCAGCTCCTTGAAATCCTTTGGATAGGAAGATGGGTTTGGGGCAGGGGGATGGAGCCTGGCTCTGAGCTGTCAGTAACATCCTGCTGTAACCTCCCTGCTCTCCCTTCAGTCTGGGGCCTGTGCACATCCAGGTCTTCAAATGTTTACTAAAAAGCAGTTACCTGCATTAAGATTCCATCATTCCAGCCAAAGTTTTTACGGACTCATGATTAACCTTTAATCAATGATTAAATCTGCCCCTTAATGGGAGAAAGATTTTCGTGCTAAGTGTTCTTTCCTTTGGTTCTGTGTACAGGGCTTTGCCAGATGAGGTTAATCCATCATGTCTGGTTTACTCTGTGACTCTGTTACTGTACAGATTGTTTGTCATTTTGATGTTTTTGAATATGTTCTCCAGTATTGAAAACAATTCAGATTTTAGATGAGAGGGAGGAAGGGAAGTGTACCTTAGTACTAAATGAGAGACTGACCTGAATATAAAAGCAGTCAGAAGGAGAAGGCAAGAAGGAATCTCCACTCTGGTGGAGGCAAGAGGAGATCTTGGTGCTGGGAGCATCCTGATTTTTAAACTTAAGGAGGAGACTACATTTACATTCCCCAGGAAAATTCCTTTTCAGTGGATGCTGTGAGTGGATTTGGCGTGAGGAGCACACACTGCCATGATTGCTGTCTTTACTCTCGGTCCCCTGGCACTTGAGTTCATCATCTGACACCACATTTTGGAAGGGCTCCAGAGGAGCTGCCGTGGGCAGTGGTGTCTGTGAGCCTCACATAATGTGAGGGCTTTGTGCACGATGGAGCCAGGGCATGGCAGGAGACAGAGCACAGTGGGAGCTGTGCTGGAGGACTGGATAATAAACATCCCCTGTTCATGGGACAGGGTGGCACTCATTTGTACCGCTGGCAATTAAAGCAGGACACTTTGTGTTCTGTTCCTGAGGGCAGGTCCATCGTGGCACCTCTGTGGGATGGGCACACGCTGCTCAATCCCTGATCCAGCAGGAAAATGTGCAGCAGAGCTGTTTCTGCTGGGCACTCAGCACTCCCTGGGAGGACACTGGAGCGTGAGGAGCAGCAAGAGGCTGCACTAAACTGAAGTGACTTCCCTGCTTCCCTTCTGCATCTCCTGGTGCTGACAGCAGGGCTTCAGAGTCCCCTGTGTGAGAGTGTCTGCTGCAATCAGACATCTCCAGCGGGCTTGGAAAGGGGAGCTGTGTTCCTGAATTCTTCCCTGAGCTGGAAGGTAACGGAGTGCAGCTTTCTAGGAACGGAGCCCTCGTGCTGAAACCCTCCCACGTCCTCAGAGCCATCCCACAGCCTGGGACCTCCCCCTCCTGTGTCCACCTGTGTCACCCAGCCCTGCCCAGTGTCCCCTGGGGCTGTGTGAGCCCAGGCACCCGTCCTGATGCCAGTGCCTGTTCCTCAGTGGAACAGCAGCAGCCTTGCTCTGCTCCCCCTCCTCTGTGGGGCACTCTGGGGCTCTCCCCACGCTGGCAGCTTGCTCTGGACTTTGGTTTCTCTGTGACCTGTCCCCTCTGTCAATCCCAGCTGAGGTTTTCCAGCTCAGGAGTTACTGGGGAGGACGGGCAGATGACAGCGGAGCAGAAAATGGTTCCTGGGTTTATTTGAGCTAATTGTTCTAAAGGCTGGGATTGAGTGGCAGCCAGGAGCTCATTAGTTCTAATCTGGCCTCCAGCACTTGCCTTGCGTGGCCCTAGAGCTGTTGTTAGATTTCCTCTCTTAGATATTACAAGAAAAAGGCTGCAGAGAATATCAAATGCAAGAGATGGAGAAATGCTGCAGCATCTTGTGCCAGCAGCACTAGCACAGGACGGTGATATACAGTGAGTGCTCCTCCTAGAGAGTGTCCCTTCCCTTCAGAGGGACTCAGAGACAGAACTCCTGCTGATTTATGGAGCAGGATGGCTCTGCAGACTGTCTGTGCTGAGAATTGGAGCCGTGTTAGCAACGTCCAGGCAGCCGTGTTTAAAGCAGGGCTCTTGCTCTAATTGTGTTAACATGATTTCCCTGGGCAGGGAGGGAAGTGCAGAACCGTGTACTTTGAGAAGTAACAAAGGATAATTATAAAGTAATCGTGTTTCATCCATCCTGAAACCCTCCTGCTGCCTGGGTTAGCCAGCAGGATAAAATACAAATAAAATACTTCCAGTGGAAAAGGGATGTTTCTGGCTCTCCTTCCATCTGAGCCTCATTTTTCTCTGGAGTTATCTAGGAAGAACACGTATTTGTGCTGGAATTCAGCGCTGATGAACCCAAACAAACCCTTGGCTGATTCCTGGTGCTGCTTTGGTTTCCTGAGGGCCTTTCTCCAGCACCAAGACCATGTCAGGATTGCTGAGCCACCATGGCTGTGTTTGGTTGTCTTATCTCCCAGAGGTTTGTGCTGGGGGCTGCTGAGCCCAGACAACCAGAACATTGTTGCTGCTGGCTGTGGCTCTGCCCACTCTCGTAGCAAAATAATGCCAAAGGTTGATTTCAGCATAGGACGAAGCCATAGACAGCTCTCTTCTCTTGGTTCTTTCATTTCTGGCTTTCAAAGGCTTAAATAAAATTTGGAGTTGAGTGTTAGGGTGGGAGTTGGTAAGTGGAGGCTGGTTCCTTAGGTCTGAGCAGTTCTGTGGCTGCACTGACGTGGAGTCTGTGAGCAAGGAGCTGCCTCCTGCCTCTCGTTCTGATGAACCTTCGTGGCTCTTTTCTGTAGTTTATTACCCAGCTCCCCGACGTTGCCATTCCTTGCTTTATCCTGTCAGCAGTCCATTAGTCACTGGTGTGCGATGGCTGTGCTGGAGCAGTGCCAGGGCTGAGCCTTGATCCCTCTGAGGATGGCAGGTCAGCCCAGGCCCCTCCATCCTGCCAGCTGAATCCTAACATTGTTCTCACTTCCACCCCACCAGCCTCATTTGCATCAGAGCTCCGGTGCTTGCAACCTGGTTTGTGTGATTTATTGTGGGCTCTGGGACTCCTGGAAGGGTTTATCAGCCTCTGGCTAATCAGTTTGCTGCTGTGGTCCAAGAATTCCTTGTACCACTTTTGTAAGGTGACAGCTCTGACACGTGGCTCCAGGAAGGCTCTGAGTGAGTTTCTTGTGTCTGTTATTAGCTATTACCTGTGATAAATTATTGGACTAATCTCAGCTGACTACTTAATACTTGAGAATTGCTCTGTTCCTCTCTTCACAAGTTCCAGTCACGAGGAACTCTGGAAGAGGGAGAGGACAGCAGTGCTCCAATCTGTCCCTCTGAGCAAGGACTGCAGAGACAGATGGGGAGCAGGTGAACCAGCAAGAAATCATTAAACTAAACTCATCCTCCCAGATCTCTCCTGCTAAGCCATCCAAGTGTGAGATGAAGCACAAGGTGTGCTGGCAGTCCTCAGCCTCCCTTTCTCCTGTTCCAGCATTTGGACTGAGACAAAGCCAGTTTCCAAACAGATGTTCCTCCTGCTCCCCAAATCCGTTCTCACAGCGCAGAGCAGGAGTGGTGCACGATGACTCTTGGCCCGTGTTTACAGTTTTTTCTTCCCTTCTTCCTTCCCTTCAGTTCTCCCATCTGTTTCTGCTGTGTTTTGGGCCCCTGAGCCATCCATGTGTCAGAAGCAATTCACACCCTGTGGGTGCTGGGGAGAGAGGCAGCTCAGCTGCTGGGCCCGGGGTGGGAGAGTGAGAGGGAGCCTGGCACGGGGCTGTCCCTTTTGTCTCTGGCAGGTGTGGTGCTTGTGAGGCTGATCCTCACTCTGTGGCCCTGGGAATGCTTTGGAAACCTTCCCTTGGCTGAAGGGGAGCTCTCACTGGCCAGGCTGGAATGGGAGCCCCACAGAAGCCCAGCTCTGGTGCATCCTGCTCTCCACCTCACACAGGGTGGGCATTTCCCCACAGATTCCCTGCAGCCTGTTCCCTCTTTCTCTTCCTCTGAGCATTCCTGCCATGCTCCCACATCCAAAGCCTCCTCTCCTCTCTGTTTTGTTTCTTTTCATTATTGATCTGTTTTTGACATTTGTCCTACAGGCTGTCAAACAGACAGGCCCAATACCTTCTAGAGGCTTTGGTTTCCTTTTTTTATTTTCCTTGAAAAAGAAAAGCAAAATGTTCCCACACCTTTTCCTTTTCTTCCTTCTCCTCGCAGCCTTTTGGGTTACTTATGGCTACAGCTCCTTTTGAGCATCCCCTTGGGCTGTGGCTCTCCAGAAATGAGAATCCTGTGCAGATGGTGTCTGTAGGGGGAAAGGAAAAAAAACCTTCCCTTGTCATAATGCAGGTCTGTAAAAACAATCCTGCTTCGTGTTTGTGTTTGCATCCACCTTCCCCGTGCGTGGGGGGATTTTGGGGAGGAGCTGATGGATCCTGGCCTGGCTGCTCAGCTGTTGCCCATGGAATGCTGGGCACTTTCAAGGAGAATTTGTAGTCTGTGTGTAATTAGGGATTTACAAAGCCCGTGTGCTGTACATGCTCGAAGGGAAGTAGCTGAAATGGAAGAGCCCTCGAGGCAGCCTGCAGGAATGAGACAGTGCCCAAAATCTTAAGAGCTCAGGGGATTTCCTGGGTGGTTTGTGCTGCAGGCACAAAACCCAGGAGGGGATTCAGAAGTGACATTTGAAGGAGCATCATTACTAGGAAAGTAATTGTTTTCCCCACTTCCCTTCCTTCAAGTGTGCTGGAATGCAGTAGTAGTCACTAAGAAAAGCCAAACTGTCCAGCCTGGAGTGAAAAGGACTTGGAAAAAATGCAAAGAGCAGTGTCACACAATGGGTGCTGGTGGCTTTCTGGTCCTCCTGCAGCAGCTCAGGACTTGCTGTGTTTGACAGTCATCTCCTAACACACAACCAGAGTCAGCTTGGGAAGTCACCCAGGGCATTGGGGTGTAAAAACCCCAAACCCTTTTTTTATGGACCTTAAATTCCTTCCCTGATTCCCTCGTGCTTACAGACGTTGCTCAAAGAGCTGCCTCTGCCTCCTGTGCTGACAGCAAGGGAGAGCAGAACTATTCCTTGGGTTTTAAGCTCATCTTTAAGTGTCACCTCTTCAATTTTCAATCCTTCCTGTACCCTGCTGTTCACTTTCTCTGAGATTGCTGCCACAGCATCTTCACTTTGCTCTCCCTCAGAGGAGCCCCAGTCTCACTGACCCCAATCCTTCTGGCAGTGTTCCACATGACCTCTGGAGTTTCCAGCTCATCCCTCCCATTTACCAGGGTCAGCTGCAGACCAGGCCTCGGGGATTGCCTTTTGCTGCCAGCCCCTAACCCTGTGACAGCAGCACCTGAGTGGCCACAGGAGGTGGCAGGCTTAGGACAGAAGGAATATTCCTTGTGTTTATTGCTGGTGAGGCTGTGCAGTGCCAGCCTGCTGCATCTGGAATATCCTGACTCTCATCAGCTCTAGGGCTCGCCGGGAACACGGAGCTGAGGTGTCAGGCTGGCCAGGAACACAAATCCCTTTTATTCCTACCAGAATTTTCCCCAGGCTTTGATTCTGGGAAGCAAAGGAAGAGGAGGCTGCACCTTCCCTCATCTCTCCACTAAATCACCACGTGCTTTGGTCTAGACTTGCAAATTTGTTCTCAGAATCATTGTCGGCCTCTTCCAGGCCAGCATCTCATTACAGAGCTAACTGCAAAATCAACTGCTCTTGCTGACATGTTTCCTGATTTAGATGCAGCTGGATCCAGCTGGGCTTTAGTGCCTCAGATAGCCCTGGAAGGGTTTGTTTTTTTTTTTCCCCTCTTGACACAGTTAAATCTAGTTGCATTAGGAATTTAATTAGGTGTTAGTTTAATTGTGGTTCGAGCTGTTTTCTCCCATTCAGCTTTCCTAGCAGAGACTGAGTCAGGGAGACTCTTGAGTTCTATTTCTGTCCTTGCCACTAACACTGACAACCTTGGACTGCTCTGTGCTGGGCTTTTTTCTGTCCTCCCCGTGCAAATCAGGCTTCTGGTGCTGCTTTTGCCCTGGTTGTGGTGGGCAGGGTGTGCTTGGCTCTGCAGGTCTGTGCTGGAGAACTCACCATGACCTGCCTGGCTGGGAACAGCGAGGAGAGCTTAAAACCGATTTTATTTATTTATTTATTTATTTATTTTATATTTTAACTTTCTGGAAGGTAATTTCTTCTGACTTCCTAAAGAATTCCCCCATTGTTGCAGTGATGGAGATCAGTTTTCTGAGCAGTGCTGTGCAGGAGAGGGTGAGCTGTGATAGCAGCTGATGGCAGAAAAATCCACCCATGCAGCTTTGAGAAGGAGCTGCCAGGAGTTTGCCAGAAAGAAATTGAAGCAAAGCACCACTCACCTGTTGCTGGGATTGCTCTGTTATATTTACTTTCAGATAAAGCTGCCTGTAGCAAGCAATTCCTCTATCTGCCATCTCCCTCTGAACTCTCAGCTGATGTGTTTACAGGCAGGAGCTGACAGGGATGGAAATTTTGGGTGAGAATCCTCCAGGAAGAGCTGGAGCCCCAGGGAGGAGTTCTGTGCCCAGGCTGCTGCTTTAGAAAACAAGCCTTTATCTTGTGTTTAAGGAGAACCTGAGCAGAACAGCAGCAGGTGTCCGAAAGGGTGAGGCTTTCCTGAGCTTTGGGGGTCATTCCAAAGGGGGTGTGTGGAGAAATCTGCTTTTGAGGGAGTTGGTTGGTGACAGGAACCAGCCCTGGGAGGCCAAATCAGCCTGGGAAGGGTGAGATCCCAGTGCTCCAGGGACACCTTCCTCTAGCCCAGGCTGCTCCAAGCCCTACCCAGCCTGGCCTTGGGCACTTCCAGGGATCCAGGGGCAGCCCCAGCTGCTCTGGGCACCCTGATGGACCAAGTGAGCTCAGGCTCTCAGTGTCCAGCCCCCCCTGGATATTCCCACCCTGCCCAGTGCTCTGAGAGGAAAGGGCTGGGTGTGTTTGAGGTGCCCAGAACAGTGGAAGCTGCCCAGAGCATGTGTCAGAGTCATCAGTGGAGAGCAGAGAGGCAAGAGCTGGAGCTGGAGCTGGAGCTGGGCTTGTGCTCTCCTGGCTTTCCTTTGGGAGTGCCAGGCTCAGGTTTTGCCCCTTTGGCCTCAGTTGGAAGGATGAGTTTGGTTTTTGAAGTGGGGGGATAGGGGGATGTTGGGTTAACACCTCCCAGAGTGAGGCTCCCGTGCTGGCATTAATGGAAATGAAATGGAAAGCTCTGCAGTTCCCCGGGTGTTTCATGGAGAACATGGCTGCTGGAAGACAGGCAGGTTAGCCAGCGTGCCCTTCAGTTGCTGGAGCTGCTGTTGGGATCTATTGGATTGCCTGTAATCGTTAATTACAGAGTGTAATTGCTTTAGCATGGATTATCAATGGTGGTGTCCATCTCCAGGAGTTGCTTGGTAACGTCCCTGGAGCTGCAGCTCCTCCTGCTCTGCACTGCCAGGCTTTTAAACGCAGCCTGGGAGGCTGTGGGTATCCGTGGCTGCCTAAATGGAGCATCTCCATCCTCTGGAGTGAGCACACAGCCTTTTTGTTATCGTTTTGCTGTTACATAAAAGCATTACCGGGGACACGGGCCCGGAGAAGTAACCTGAGAAGTTGCTCAGCTTTCTATTAAAGCTTTTCAGATGAATCCCAGCCTTTTTATAGCATTCTGCCCTGCTGTTTGCAGGGATATTTATATCTCCATGTGATAATACTAAAGGCAACAGCACAAAATAAACATGATGCTGTTTCATTACCTTCTCTGCAGATCCTGAATTATACAGGTTTATGCAAGTCTGATAAGGGAAAAATACATCCATTATTCCAAATAGAAATGAGTTATTCCAGTGTGTTGGGGCAGGCTTCTTCCTACAAGAATGACAGTCCCTCTTTTTCTCTCTCTCTTGTCATCTGGCAAATTATATTCTGTGCAGCAGGGGAAAATAAATGGCATTATTGCAGCTTAAAAATCCAAACAGGCACAGGGCTCCGTGAGGCAGCAAGGAGGTTAAAGGTGGGAAAGAGCAGGTCCTGCTTTGGAAACTGAGAGGACAAATAATCTGCTTCCAGCTGCAGGAAAAGGAAGAGAGGAGGGGAAAAAACAAGTTGGGAATACAATGGGAAAAGAAATATGAAAATGACACTCACTCCTCTGCCCTCTTTTTTTTTTTTTTTAACCCAAACTGGAAATTTCTTTGATGTTTTATAGGGAAATATTTGAAGGGGAGTTGAAGGAAGGAGGCCAAAGAGCCACAGAAGTGGTTATCTTGTGAAGATAATGGCTTTGTGTAATGTTCCTTGGAAGTGCTTTAAAGGGGCTGATTGGTTGGTATATTTAGATTTCATCTTTTAAGCATTTACTAATTATTCCAGTCTAGATGGATAAAACTAATCAAATAGCTGTTTGGGAATGGTCTGCATTTGGAAATCTTCCCTATTAACAAAAGGAGGGCAAGTGGTGGTGGTGGGGGAACTTTTTCTTCTTTTTTTCCCCCCTCTCATCTCTGCTTTTTTTCAAGTGCATAAACCCAGGGATTTGGAGTGGTTTTGGTATTAAATGTGCTAAAGATTTGCACACCTCTTCAAAGTGGAAACACTTTCTTGGTCACGTTTTTATCCCAGTACCTATTTCCTCATTACCTGGATCACAGCATCCTCTAAATGCTTTTTGTTCTGCTGCTGCCTCTGTGGAGCACAGGTGGGCTCGAAAGCCAGGTCCTTTTTGGGTTTGGATGGAGCAAAGCACAAGAAAAGAGAAGGATTTAAGTGGTGGAAATGATAGTGCAGGTTTGCAGAGTTCACTTTTGTCATTTCCAGTGGATTTTAACTCAGACTTGTCTGGCTGGGCAGCTGGAACGCTCCAAAGTAACAAGGGACTTACAGGTGAAAGGAAAGGGAAAAAAAAGAGCAATCTGACAAATTAAGTTATAAATTTGGAAGCCTCTGCTATAAATCAGTTGAGACCCAGAGTGCTTAGAATACCAGGGCCAAATAGATAATTGTCTATTAGGTGGCAGATGGCTCACTGGTGAGAACAAAAGCTGAAATTATGGATCTATTTCCATAATTTTTGTGGTTCCGGTGCCATTTTTCAAATGCAAAACGGCACAGTGTTAACACTGATGTATTGTGATGTGTCAGGAACTGCAGTGGCATAAAATATTCACTTCTGATCCTGGGGCTCATCAGAAATGAGCCTGGAACACCTCAGCACACACATTCCCCTCCCTCCTGCACCTCCCTCCCTTCCCTTCCCTGCTGCAATTTGGAATCCCTGCTCAGAGGGAGCTGCTGTGAACGTGGAGCCCCCACTTTCAGGACCTTGCTGCATCCCTTCAGTGGTCTGGAAGCCCAGGTGCTAAATTTGGACTGGAGAGGCAGCTGCAGGCAGCCAGAACGGGCAGAGTGGTGCAGATGCTTTTTTGGCTCTTCAACTTTTCCAGTGGCTGCTCTTTGGAGCCGTCAGTGGAGAGAGGAGAGCTCCGGGATGCTGGGAGATGAAAAGCTGCCACGTTCTGCATCCTGCCTCCCAGATCTGCAGGGTTTAAAGGCAGCCAGCACACCGTGCTTCACCTAAAGGCAGCTCCACTTCAGTGCCATCCATCCCTGAGGATCAGCTCAGCTCTGAGCAGAGGCAGGAATCTTCTGGTGGGGGAACTGCTGGCAGCAGTGTGACAAGGGCAGCTGGAATGGCTGAATGGGCAGGTGAGGGATGCACCTGGGTGAGGTGGGGCACTCTGGGGAGCCTCAGGCTGGCCCTCCTTGGTGAGGAGGCAGGGAAAAAGGAGATTTTCCCTGCAGGAGGTGTGGCTGTTGGAGGCTGAAGGGAAACCCTGGGTATTTTTCCATGCCCTCCCTTGGGATGGAGGTGTCTGCAGCCTCTGGGTCCCTGGGATCAGCCTGCACCTTCTGCAATGCAGGGGTTAAAGAGGTCGAGGGAAGGAAATAACTCCAAATGTCACACTCAGCTGAAAGCGAGGCTGACTCAGAATTACAGCGGCAGGAGTTTCAGGGAACAGAGCAGAATCATTTCCACATCCTCTGCATGTCCAGGCTCCCCGTGTGCCAGAAGGGTGGGTCCTCCTTCCTCAGCCCTGGCTGAGGGGAGGAGAGCTCAGGAGGAGCCTGCCTGTTTCCTTTTGGGGCAGGGGCCCTGCTGCTCGCTCTGGGAGTGCTGTCTTTAAAAACACCATCCTCCCTGCTGGCAGGATCAGGCTCTGACTCATAAAAGCCTTTGCTCTGCACTGGCCAGAGAGAGGCCAGAGCTCCTCAAAGATTCAGCCTCTTAGGTTCATGAAGAATGAGAACTTCCCATTTAGAACCTGCTGCCACTGGGGAAATAAACCCCAGAGATCTGGCAGAAATGAACACCCCAAGTCATATGACTGGGACGTGTTTGAGTGCATTTTATGGAGGGTTTCTTCCCCCTCCTTGGGTCATCATTTAGTTTCCTCAGCAGAGCTCTCCACTAATTCATCCCACACTGAGTTTTTAAACCCCAAATTGGCTTTGTTTGTTTGTCCAGCATTCCATCTCCTGGTGGTGTTGGAGCCTGAGTGTTATCAATCAGTTCAGCAAATGTTTATCCTCCTCCGTGCGAACAGCTCCAGGAAACTTTACTTTGGAAGCTCGATGTTTAAAAAGGAGGGGGGAATCTGGGGATGTGGCTTTTTGCTAATTAAGGAGGATACTGCCAGGGGCTTGTGATGTTGGGTTTGTGAAGCACACAGCTGGAGGGAAGAGTAAGAGCTGAGATGACAGGGGGAATTTCAGACCAAAGTAACCTGCAGATTCTAATCCTGAAATAGAGCAGCAAATGCTGCTGCAGACACGAGAGCACTCTGTGGAGGAAGGATTTGGTTTAAACTGTCATTTTCCCTCAAAAGTCTGGTCTGAGGGAAGCTTTTCAGACTTCTCTTATCTTTGTTGGAGAACATGGTTGATTCTCTGAAGCCTCTTCTTCCCCTTTGTTATCTTTTTTCCCAGGGATTGAATCAAAGGATGTTCAGGTCAGTGCAGTGCTGGGGCTGGAACTGCTCAGAGCCAGGCTGGGGGGGTTAGAAAAGGCAGCTTTATTTAAGGCACTCCTTGGAAGCTGACAAGTCCCAGTCTCTCCCAGATGAAGAAAGGACACTTGTAGGTTTAATTTTTTCTCCCAGCTGGAGCCAGAGGGGCAGGAGGAACAGAAAAAGCTGCACTGGGATGTGTGTGTGTGTGTTGGAACTTGCACAAGCACTGCCCCACAGCCCTCAGGGGAAGGTCAGGGTGCTGGGCCCAGGCAGGACAGCTCAAACATCCTAAAAGGAATTGTTTGGGTTGAAAGGGGTTGCTCAGAAATCACCCAGCCCGTGTGCAGAGCTCTCTGAAGAAAGCACTGTGGAGTTTTGATGGAAGATAACAAAATGTCATGGATTTATTTGGTCCTTGTCAATGTATTCTATTAATTAATAGAATGAAAACCTTTGTGCTGTCCCCAAGATCAGTTTCTCCCTGTGCTTAGGGACAGATCAGCTTTGGCCTTACATTCTTAGCCCATTTTAACAACATTCTGAAATACTGACGCTCTCTGGAAAAGGTTGGGAATTCAGAGATGGAGGCAGCTTTCTACAAATGCCATGTGGTTTGCAGGGCTGAGGTGAGAAGTGGGGTTTTGGTGTGAGATGTGCCAGGTTCTTCACCAGAAATGATGAGCTGGAGACTTCATCCAACCTCTGGGTGCAGCCCCACTCCTCGAGTTCAGTGGGAATTCAGATTTTATAATTAAGATCTTGTGAGGGCCATGGGTTTAGCAGAGAGTGGGAAACTCCCGTCGATCCCCAGAGCTCAGGTTTGGAAATTCTCCCTTCTGGTGACTGTTTTCATTCCCTTTTCCCCTCCCAGATGATGAAGTTTGCCTGGGATAACTACAAGCAGTACGCCCTGGGGAAGAACGAGCTGCGCCCGCTGACGAGGAACGGCCACATCGGGAACATGTTCGGTGAGTGGGGCTGCAGGTCTGCAATCCCCTTCCCCTGCAATCCCCTTCCCCTGCAATCCCCTTCCCCTGGCTGCAGGTCTGCAATCCCCTTCCCCTGCAATCCCCTTCCCCTG
>VXBQ01002643.1:29077-53495 GCA_013400175.1 Phainopepla nitens | reverse complement strand
CCTGGCTGCAGGTCTGCAATTCCCTTTCCCCTGCAATTCCCCTTCCCCTGGCTGCAGGTCTGCAATTCCCCTGGCTGCAGGTCTGCAATTCCCCTTCCCTGGGCTTCTGGGGGTCCCGTGTGCAGGGCAGCTCCTCTCTCTGCAGTGCACAGCACAGGTCTCGTCCCTCTGGCTGCTGGTGAGCAGCAAAGCTTTGGATCCGTGTCCTGTGCCTGCCCCAGGGCTGGGAATCTCTGGGAATCTCTGGGAATCTCATCCCTGCAGGCTCAGCCAGTCCCAGCCTGGCTCACCTCTCTGTGCAGAGCCAGCACCAAATGTGCTTGGGAGCAGTGCTAAAATGAAAGTGTCTTTATTAAAACATGAAGCCAGCCCAGAGCTGACAGTGCTGCTATTTGTCTGAGCTTGTAGGCTTCAGGACCTGACCAAATTGAGCATTTTCTCTCTCCTTTCCCCACTGTTGAGCAAGATGTGAGTTCCATGAAATATTGAGTGAATCAATATTAAAAGCTCTTTATACTCTGTGCTAACTGGCTTGTATAATTTTACTCTTTAGCAGATTACCTTTTTTTATGTGAGCCACTTTCAGTGCAATTCCCCTGCTCATTCTGGTGGGATACTTGTTGTGGTTTTGGGGTATTTGTTGGCTTTTGGGGATATCAGTCGTTGTTTTGCTGCTCTGCTCCCTGAGCCCCTGCCTGTGTCACAGGGAGCCCAGCACAATCTGCCTCAGCAGCCCTTCCTTTCCTTTCCTTTCCCATCCCTGGGGAATTCCTGCTGTGCAGAGGGCTCTGGGCTCCTTTCCAAGGGGTCTGTGTGCAGAGATGACCTCCTGGAGCTCTCACCCAGGCCAGGGCAGAGCAGAGTTCCTCAGCAGGCAGATAACCCAGGAGCTGATTTCCTCAGAGCAGAGGATGGGACTGAGGCTTTGGAGAACACTCCCATCCTGTTTTGCACTCTGTGGGTGTCCAGCTCCTTCTCCACATCAGCTCCAGGACCTGGGGGGGAACTTTCAGCCTCTGGAGATCTGCTTTGTGTGGAGCCCAACCCTAATCCTGCTCAGCTCTGGGGGCTGAGATGTGGGGAAGGGAAATGAAGGTGGAAATGGCATCAGGTGACACCACCAGCCTGGAGAAGAGAGGCTCTGGGGTGACCTAATTATGGCCTTCCAGGACCTGAAGGGAGGACAGGGAAGATGGAGAGACCATTTCTAAGGGTCTGGAGTGACAGGAGAGGCTTCCAAGTGGCAGAGGGCAGGGCTGGGTGGGATATTAGGGACAAGTTCTTTGCTCTGGGGGTGCTGAGGCCACGTCTGACTCCCAGCTGCCTGTGCAGGGAAGCCCCACGAAGCCTGGAGGAGGGGCAGGAAGGAGGTTTGGGATTGTCACAGGCTGGCTGGGAGCAGCCACAGCCCCTGCCCAGCCCCTCTCTGCCAGGGACACTGACCTGGGTGGGTTTGGCCTTTGCTTTGCTCTTTGAGCCCCCTCCAGCAGCAGCCAGGCTCTTCACTTGAGAATTTGCATGGAGTTCAGCAGCAAGCTGAAGCATTTTTCAGCTCTTCCACTCTGGCAAGCTTGTCAAAATTCCTCAAAGAGTGTGCCAGTAAACAGACAAAAATATTGAAAGCTTTAAAATGCATTTATCATGCTAAAACAATTGACAGTACTTAGGCTTGTTTGTAGTGTGCCTGTGAGCACTCTCAAGGAAAATGCTTTGCAGCACCAGGATTTGCAGACAATTGCAGGAAAGCAGCTACATGCTACATTTCAGCCTTTTAAAAGGCTTTTCCTCCTCCTATCTGCTAAAGGAGGGCAGCATCAGCAATCCCTTGTTGCAGCCCTCTGTCCCTCCTGCCTTCAGAGACTTGGAGAAACGAGGGCAGGGCTCTGTGCCCCTGCACTGTTGCCCATTCCCCCTCCTGTCACATCAAGTCTCTTTTGATTCCAAACTCCAGATGGAAAGGAGGCAAACTGGGTGCTCTCCAGGCTGGAAATGTCAATATTAGGCTGAGATTTCTCTGCAGCTGCTTGCATGTGGGAGGGGAGGAACCTCTTTGGGGCTATTTTGGAGTGTGTTTGTGTGCATGGGAAGCAGTCAAGTTCCTGAAGGGTGATACATTTTGCTGTTGTGGATGTGCTGCTGCTCACTTGCAGCCTTCATTGTGGCAGCCTCAGCCTGGGGGGAGCTGCTCTGGATCAAATATTCCCTCTAGTCCAAGCAGAAATAAGAATGGACTCTGAATTCTGCTCCTGCAGAGTGTCCTGCTTCTCCTGGCAGCCAGGAGAGAGCATCCCTCCCCATTTCCCTGCCCAGGCAGGAAAACTGGGATCCCCAGCCCCGTTAATCCCTCCAGAGATCCAGCTTTGCCAATTCCCAGGTGTTTTCCAGCTGCTCCACTGGCAGCATTCCCCCTCTCCTGGCTTTGATCTGGTGTCTTGTTCTCATGTTCACATGTTCCTGCTGGTGCTTGATGTTCTCCAGCTCCTGTTTCTAAGGCATCACTCTCATCAAGCCTCTCCCACGTTTCTGGACAGAGTTTATTTGCACAGAACTCCTGTGATTGCTGTCATTTACAATCACTGCAGCTCGAGAGCCCTTTCCTTAAACCCACAAGCTGTGCTCCTTTCATCAGCATTAATTATTCATCAGTGATGCTTGTGATAAGAAGTGCCACGCTGAACAGCCCAGCCCATGCCCTCCAGAGGGGTAAACACGGTTTAGACTTTCAGATGTGTGCTGATTTCCCTGGAAATGATGCCTTGGAAGTGCTCCACGAGGGTGGGGGGATGATCTCTGCTGGAGCAGAGGTTCCAGGGGCTCCAGCAGCTGTGGGGAGTTCAGGATTGTCTGCAGGATTTCTCCAGGAGAAGCTGCAGAGTGCCAGGCACTGTCCAAGCCAGGCCCCAAACCAGTGCTGCTTTAGGAGCAGTTAAGGCAAATGGCACAGCTGAGCTGGTGGCTGAGGGTGACACCTGAGATCTGCAGGTACAAATTCTGCTCCCAGAGCTGCTGCAGTTCTTTTAACCCTTCTCAGGCACCTCAGCACTGCTGCCTCTGGTGCTGTAAGGATTAAATTCACTGGTGTTTGCAAACGCTGGAGCGGGGCTGCTGCAGAGGGCAGCAGCTCTGTGTGTCACAGCCCCTGAAATGCACCTGTCACCCTGAGCTCCAGAGCACTGCATTATTATTCTGCCCGCTCTCCAGCTCTGTCAGAGCCACTTATTTTTCTGACAAAATGTTTTTAAAATCCTGTTAGCTTTACAGAGCTTCTGTAGCTACGGGAGAGTGAGCTGGCATCTCGTTCTGCTCGTGCATCAGCTGAATTGTCAGTTACATTTTGATTGCACAGTCTTTTAACAATGATAAGGTGAGAAGCCTGATTTTCAGATATCTCTTGAAGTGTGCAGTGCTGGCAGCAGAAGAATCCTTCTCTGACTTATAACCTGAGCCAATTTGCTCTGAAATCAGTGACAGCGAGTAAACATGGAACCTTGCTGTGCTGTTAGGCATTTTTCCCCACCTAAATGCACGTTGGTTTATTAATTTTAGTTTAAAAATAGCAAGCCTTAACCAGGTTTCTCCCCTTTTTTCCTCTTTCCCTACTTGATATCGTGCCTGAAATCATGAATTGCCTCGTTGCAGCCATTGCTCCTCTCAGCATATGCTGAATTTTTGCAGCGTGCTGAGGCTGATGGGAACCCAGGTGGCAACTGGCACAGCCAGGACACTGCCAGGCCAGCAGGACAGGGTGGCAGAGCCCTGCCAGCAGCTGGATTGGAGGGACAGGGGGTGTTCACACCTCACCCTGCAGCAGGGCTCTCTTCCTCCACGTTTGCTTGCCTGGGGACGGGGCACAGGGTGGAGAAATTCCTGGAGGAATCCGTGGCTGTGTTTGTGTGCTGGGCTCAGACTTCGGCCTGAGCTGTTTGCTTTCAGGACAGGAGGTCACTGGCCCCAGCTGCCTGGAAATGGGGCTGGTTTGGCTCTCCAGGATACAAAAAGGGGATGAAATGGCTGGGGAAAAAGAGCAGTGACCACAGGAATGTATCCAGAGAGGCCTCTGGAAGGGACCACACTGATGGTGCTGAGGTCCAGAACCTTCAGCCTGGCAAATCCCACTGGACTTTGTCACTGCCCTGTGGCACTGTGACCTGCCAGGCTCAGACCTGGATGGAGATTCCAGGAATCCCACTGGAAATTCCAGGAATCCCCACTGGGTTTAACACCCCCCAAGCTCCTGTGACAGCAGCTTTTAACAGCAGCTGCTGTGGGGCTCCCAACATCTCCACGTCCCAGGGTTAGTGCCTCCAAGCACCCAGAGCCAGGCATTTTCCAAAGAGCTGCTTCCTTCAGCCAGGACTTAGCCAGGATTTAGCAGGCAGCAAGCACACCCACCTCAATTAGAAGCGACAGGAATTGGTCTGTGAATATATAAGAGGAGAGGTAATTGAATGAAAATATTAATTCAGCAATATCCCAGCTTCCAGAAGAGAAATGGGAATCTCCAATTGTGCAATCACTTACTGCACCTTTTCTCTTCTGTCTCTGGGTCTCTTCCCCTGTGATCACAAAAATTGCAAAACCCCGGAGAGTCCTTTTAGGTGATTAAAGTAATAATAATAATAATAATGGCTCTCTTAATTTCTGTGCTGAATTATGCCTGCTGCCTATTGCACATGACATTGGATGCTTGGCTCCATGGGCTCTTTAAAGGTATAAATACCTTGTAATGAAGATGTTGCTGGAACTCTGTTGCTCCCTGGCATCATAATTTTTTTTTTTTTCCTACTTTTTCATGTATAATATTCCCCAGATGAATAATTTTCAGGAGGGCATTTTGGGTTGACTTTGGCTTTTGCTGTCAGTGAAATCTGCAGCAACAAACTTATTTCCTGGCAGCAGGAAGCAGGGAATCAGGATGTCCTCCAAATCCCAAACTCGCTGGAGTCTGGCTGCCTGTTGGAGCTGACATTAATCCCTGTTGTGGGGTTTTTTCCCCCCTGTTTTGAGATCACTCCCAAGCTAATTAATCCTTCAGGAGATCTGTCCCCACTCCACTCTCACCCTGGGCCCTGCTGGCAGTGGTGCCTCAAACACCAGGGCTCTGCTGGACCCTAAACCCCACCCAGGGGTTTAAGCTGATTACAGTGGCTCAGCTGACTTCTCAGCTTGAAATACTCATTTTAAAAGTTTAAACAGGAAAAAAAAAAAAAACCAAAACAAAAAAACCACCGGTGTCTCACAGAGTGGCCTCCAGCCCTCCTCAAACACCTTTGCACCAAACCCTGGCTTTGGGCAGGGCAGTGACTGTTGAAAAAATGTCATTTGAACCGAGTGGTTCATCTTAGATTTGCATCTCAGCGAAGAAATAAAACCAGGAAGGGGAATTGGGTGGCGAGCTGGGATCTGAGAGCCCGGGCTGGGGGACCTGGGGACTCTGGGCAGCACAGCTTGGCCTGGGCCTGTCCTGAGCAGCAAGCTGGGCGAGCTCCTCGTTATCTCCTTGCAGCCCCATTCATCATCCCAGCTTCCTCACGAGCTTCCTGAACTTTCCACTGACCCCAAGCTGAGGCTGGAGCTTAATGAGGCCTAGGAAGCAGGAGAGAGCGTCTTGGGATTTGTCAGAAGTGCTTGGCGCAGCAAAACGGGGGAGAGGGAAACAAAACAAGGAACAGAAAAACAGCCATTAGAGTAGCAAATGGGAGCAGAAAAAGGGAGAAAATTGCGTTGAGCTGTGAGGGGAGAAGGTTCTGTGGGGCCTCTGTGGGCTGCCGAGAGAGGAGCAGGCAGAGATGTGGAGGAAGCCACACGTGAGCAGCCCCGTGGCAGAGCACACACATGGAACAATCAGGCTGCAGATATTTTTATTTTAGCCTTCTTTCCAGGCTCTGGGTGTATTTTAAAACACAGTGAGCTCGTCTTTAAGATTTTTCCTTCTTTCCTTTTAGTATTTCCTTTAAGCACCCCATTATGGATGTTGCCTGTGCCTCATTCTGGACACTAATTATGCGGAAATAATTGTCTAATCTTCAGAGATATTGAGCGTGTGATTAAAAGGCAGCCAGCTGAGAGTGGGTGGAGTTGGACTGCTCACAGATCCAGCTCTGGATTAGGAGGCTTTGGTGGCAGCTCCACCAGAAGCAGAAGCTGAGTTGGAGGCTTGGCACTTGCAGCTGGTTTGAACAAACATCCGGCACCCGCTCCAGGGCCCTGGGCACAGCCTGGGACTGCCAGGGGCTGGAGGGGGCTTGGAGCAGCCTGGCAGGGTGGGGGGAGTCCCTGGCCATGGCAGGGGTGGGGTGGGATGGGATCCATGGGATGGGATCCATGGGATGGGATGGGATGGGATGGGATCCATGGGATGGGATGGGATGGGAGGAGGGAATCTCTGGGATACAGGCGACAGGAATTTTTGGGATGCACTTGGTTGTACGGAGGGAATCTTTGGGATGCAGGTGAAGGAAAACTTTGGGATACAGGTGGGATGTGTGGAGTGAATCTCCAGGATACAGGTAAAGGGAATCTCTGGGACAGGGGTGACTGGAATCTTTGGGATGGACNATCCATGGGATGGGATCCATGGGATGGGATCCATGGGATGGGATTTTGAGGTCCCTTCCCACCCAGACCAGTCTGGGGCTCTGTAGGGAGGTGAGTGCCAGCCTCAGGGCTCCTGACTGCCCTGCCTGGGCTGAAGGTAGCCCTTGGGAATGCTCAGGGCCAGGTGTATTTGGCCACTGGCTGCAGTCAGATTCTTGATGAGATTTTTGCCAGAAACACAGAATGAAGGTCGGACAAGACCTTTAAATGCAGGCAGTGACCCAGCACCAGCCCTGTGTTCAGCACTAACCCACGTCCCCAGGTGCCACACCCACACATTTCTGAGCACTTCCAGGGCTGCTGACTCCACCACTTCCCTGAGCAGCCAGCTCCAGCACTTGCTAACCCATTCAGTGAAGAAATTTTCCCAATGTCCTACCTCAGCCTCCCCTGGCACAACTTGAGGCCGTGTCTTGTCCTGTCCCTGTTCCCTGGGAGCAGAACCCAGCCCTCCTCTTTATTCCAGGAGGAGTTTGCAGACAAAAACCCACCCCTGCACAGGAACTACATAAAAAAAAAAACAGAGCAGGTTAAGAATATTTAAAAAATACACTTCTAGCTATGCCTTGTAATGTTGGAAATATCTTGAGACTCGTGGGTTTCTTACCTTTATCTTTTATTTTAGCTTTCTCTTGTTTATTCAGAGGAGATGGAAACTGTACAGCAAAAAAAAAAAAAAAAAAAAAAAAACCACTTACTTTGGCTTTAATTCACTTGGTTTCCACTCCTGAAACTTCTGAAGAGATTAAGCAGGTTCCAAACTGGAACCTGCTGTGTTGGATTTCACATCTATAACTTAACTGCTTTATCTCATCATTCTGTGCTGCTGCTGAGGTTTCTTTCCACCCTCATTATGTATCTCATTGGATATTCATCTGGATTAGTGTTAGATTTTGACATTTTTCTATTCACCTCCAGGAGATCATATATCAAATGGGTCCTGCTACAGAATTTCTTCTTCTCTAATTTCTCCAGGTGCTTGTTTCTGATTTTTTTTTTTTGGTTCATCTTTGCTGCCTTTTCGGGGGAGAGAAGTCCCTTATCTCACTTAATCAGTGGGTTTAACTTCCTCCCACAGGACATCAACTCTCAGATTTGTCTCTGCTGCTGGGGCTGGCTCTGTGTGCTCAGAATGTTGTGGCAGGCATTTGTCACTCCAAGACCTTTATGCTTTCACAAAGTACCTCCTTTTAGCCTCCCAGGATTGTTCCTGTCTCCAGAGAGGATTTTTTTGCAAGTTCAAGGAAATCCCTCAGCCTTTGCTTGAGGCATCAGTGTGAAACATGGGGAGGATTTTTTTTTTTTTGGACTGACTAAAATTGTTCATCCTTCTTCTGATGTTTTATTCCCAACACCACTTCTGCACCCTAACACACTCTATATGCAGCTCCAAAAAGGGGAAAAAAATAAAAGGGGGGAGAAGTAGTTCAGTGCAGGAAAATGAAAGTGTTTCAAGAGGAAGTTCTAAAGGCAGAGGTTGTTTCCCACAAATTTCAAGATACACAGAATTTACCTCTCAGGTACAAACATGAGATTAAAACACCTAAATTATTCCTGTTTCTCTCCACAGTGCTCTCATCTGAACTCAGGATTGCACTGGGGTGGTTTCCTCCTAGAGCTGAGAGTGGGAAAACACAAACTGTGAATTCTGAGGCCTCCCAGCATTCAGGGATGGGTAATTTACTGCAGCCTTGGTTGCTCTGGTTCATCAGCACTTCCAAGCTCTGTGCTGTGCTCTGCCAGGAAGAGAGGGAATTTGGGAACAAAGAACCTCAGGATCAAGGTTTGCCCGTGCAGGAGTGCAGAGCTTTCATGGACTTCTCCTTCAGGCAGCTGGAAGTGGAAGTTGCCTTCAGGCATTAAAATTAACACCTTTTGCCTAGGCTAGAACATTCCTTCTCTCCTGGCGGCCTCCATCCCGGTTGCTGTGGGAACCAGCATTTTTAATTTCCTGACTTTGGTGTGTACATCCCAAATTGTAGCTGTGATGTGCTCTGTCACCGAGGCAGCTCTGGGAAAGGTTTGCAGGGGGATGGAGCCACCAGGGAGCGTTTGATGGAGCTCTCCCTTCCCTCAGGATCGCTCTGCTGCCTCTCCAGGGGCACCTTCAGGAGGCTTTTTGGCCACCTGCAATTCCCACTCCTCTCAGGGAGCAGCAAAACACAAAAGTAGCAGCCAGGGCTCTTTCAGTGCTTCCTGGAAGGTCCTGCCAGGCAATTCTGCCTCGGTGCTTCCCAGCTTTAAAGCTTGCCCTGGTGCCTGACCCCTCTCTCCTGCAGAGAGCTCAGCTGTGACTCCTTGGCCTTTCCCCGGGGATGTGCTGCGTGCTTTTCACCCTCTCATTCCTTGCAGCATCTCCAAAACGTGGTCAAGTTTCCTCCAGCCTTCCCCCCTGGAGGCTGAGCAGCCTCAGACCTTCCCAGCTTCACCTGCAGAGCAAATTCACATTCACATTTCTCCTGCTGAGCCCTCGCTGCCCTCTGCAATCTCCAAGTGCTGCTGGAGGAGACTCTGTGCCCTTTCCTGTGCAAGATATTATTGCTCATCCTGGGGTGGGCTCTGCTCCTCTTTTCAGCATTCCAGCGTCATTGGTTTGAGCTGGAAATCCTTGATTTGAGCTGGAAATTCTTGATTTGAGCTGGAAATTCTTGATTTGAGCTGGAAACCCTTGATTTGAGCTGGAAATCCTTGGTTTGAGCTGGAAATTCTTGATTTGAGCTGGAAATTCTTGATTTGAGCTGGAAACCCTTGATTTGAGCTGGAAATAGTTGGTTTGAGCTGGAAATTCTTGATTTGAGCTGGAAACCCTTGATTTGAACTGGAAATAGTTGGTTTGAGCTGGAAATCCTTGATTTGAGCTGGAAATCCTTGGTTTGAGCTGGAAATCCTTGGTTTGAGCTAGAAATCATTGAATTGAGCTGGAAATAGTTGGTTTGAGCTGCATTTCTGAGGGCTGGGTATGGTTTCACATGAGTGCTGCCTCACCATTTATTCCTTCTGCTTCACGGTTGGTTGTGCTTCCCCCGGGGCCGGAGGCGCCGTGCGGCCTCCCTGCATTGCATCCCGCTTGTTTCTGACTATTTTCCCAATTTGCTGAGATTATTTTGATATCTAATCCTGTCAAGCAGCATACTGGAGAGCATTTGGAGGCTTTCAGCTGGGGTCTTGTTGGTGTGACTTTAACAATATGGGGGAGAAAGGGAAGAACAGGGACAGATGGTCCCAAGTGATGGAGTTATCGTGGCTTAATGTGTTTGTGCTCATGGTAATGGACCATTTGCATTCTCCTGACCCACTGCATTCACAGAGAAAATGTGTTTAGATTCTTCCATCAATGATTATGAGGGTTCCAAGCTCAGTTTATGAGTGCTCAGCAGGTGGCCAGGCCCTGTATTGAACAGCGTGAATTAATCCTGTTAATTCATTTTGGGGCAAAGGGCACTTTGGTTTCTTTATCTCTGAGTTCTCCCCCACCTGGGCTGGTGTTAGGGACCAGGTAACTCCTGGGAGGAGGTGTTTGCTGGGCTGGGCTGTGGGTAAAGCCACGTCAGGGATGAGTGGGTTTTACAGCCCCAGCTCCAACGTGGTGCCTGTTCTGCAGAGCCCATCCAGAGCAGATCAGATCTCAGGGAAAATCACTGTCAGGAGCTCCAGGCTGTGCTGTCATAACACATCTGCCACTTTTTGGGAAGTGTGTTTGGGAGGCAGAAGGACACCTTCCTCTGATTGTTCTAATGAAGCATGTCCCCTTTGAATTCTGAGGTGAATTAGCAGCCTCTGCTCATTAGCTGCTACCTGTGGCTGTGGCAGAGCAGGATAACAGTTGCAGGTAGGACGTGTGTGTTTGTTTTAATGGGCCTGTTGGGACCCCTCACATTAAATGCTGCAGGTCCTCGAGGAGCTCTGTGGAGGAGCAATAAATTGAATATAATCAGATTACCTTTAACCGCTCCAGAATTAATTTCAAACATGCAGGACAGGGAGGCGCCAGCAGTGTTTTGCCCCAGCTGTTGTCTTGTGCTTAACCTCCTCGAACTGCTCCTCCCAGAAGTGCTCCTGGCTTGTCAAATGACCCATCTTTGTCACAAGTAATTACCTCTGCCTCGCCAGCATCTGAGCCCCACTGCCCAAAACCAGGCAGAAAGCTCTTTCCCAGAGGAGCATTTGAACGATTATCACTTGCAATTTCCTGCTGAGCTCTCCACGGCCCACAGAGCTGCCCGTGTGTCACGGGAGACAGATGGGAGGCACGTGGAGAGTGGATCTGCAGCATCTCTGCTGTATCAGGGATTGTGTTCCCAGCCTCAGGCACACCTCCCCTCCTCCCTGACACCTGGAGACAGGGACAGTTTGATTTGGGCTCCTGGAGGTGCCAGAGTCGTGCAGGGATGAGCCAGAGCCGGGTGCTGGAGGATCACTAAATGCTGAAAGAAGGTTGGAGAAACTGGGGAAAAGAGGATTAAACTGGGGAGCGCTGCCAAGTATTAAATATTTAAGAATCAGCTGGCAATAGGTGCTTATCACATGTCTGCTCTCCCGTTCCTCTGAAGGAAGTAACTTATCTGAGGGGCTGGTGCTGTGACAAGCAGCTCATTTTTGTGCTGAACACCTTTCTTCTCTTTTTTTTATTCCCCAGTGCATAATGAGAATATTGCTCGCCTGTGTTCCCCTGCTCTCCTGCAGACTCAGCCTCCTTTGCCATGTCCCTGAACAGCCCAAGCTCTCGTTTTTGTGTCTCTCACCCATCACTGGTTCAGGGCAGAGCTGCCACTGCTGCTCCAGCTTGAACGATAGCCTTAATTCTCCAGGGGAAATTGATATTTGAAAAACATGAGTGGCTTGTAAGCCAAAAAAAAAAAAGCCATTTCTTCCCCAGCTGGAACACACTCTCTATTAAATTTGATCATAGCAGCCTAAAAGGCAGCACTTGAAGCTGCCTGTCTGGTGCCAGCTTTACCTGTGCAGCCCATATGCTGAGGCTGCTCTGTGCTGCAGCTGGAGCTGGCATTCATTAGCACTTCCCAGGAACCTGCAAGATCCCTCTTGTTGACAGCAAAAAGCAGACTGAGCTGTCGTGTGAGCCAGATGTTTGGGTGATTTCCCTCCTGCCAGCCTTGCAGGCTCCTGTGCTGTGGGTGGGAGGCTCAGCCTGCCTTGGCAGATGGAGCCCTCGAGGCTGCGCTGCCTCTGCTGTGCCCTGGGCTCTGCTCCTTCCTCCCCAGCTCCAGGGCTCATTGCTCTGCTGCTCCTAAGAGGCAATGATCAGCCTTTAGACCCTTCCCTAGCTGGGGGGAGTGTGATTTTAGCACCCTGCAGTGCACGGGACGAGGGTTTGAGCTGGTTTGGGTGTGAAGCTCAGAGCGACGTACCCTCGGCGTGGTCTGGGTGATGCCCTGTGCCTCACAAATGCCTGGAATTCCAGTGGATCCCGTATTCCCTCTGGAACTGCATGAAAACCCACATCTCCAGGGCCAGGTGGTTGATCATTGATAGCTGAAGAGGTTGGCAGCCTGCTGGTGAGCTGCAAGGCAGGGCCAGCAGTGAATGCTGAATCCACCAGGGGTGGTGAAGAGGAGGAGACCAGAACAGAAACTGAAATCAGGGGGAAGTTGTGTTTTGGGGTGATAGGGGCTGGTTTGTTGGGATGTGGGAGTCACCCCCAGACCCCCGTGGATGGCAGCAGGGACAGGGACAGGGACAGAGCTGCCTGTGACCCCACAGGGCTCTGCCAGGTGGCCTTTGCTGGCATGGAGAGCACTCAGGGGGTGACCCTTTGACCCGTACCTGGAGAGGAGAGTGAGGAAGATTAATGGGAGGAAGATGGGAAAATAACCTTGGCCATGGAGAGTTTTTTGATGAGGTCCCTGAAGTGCAGGTGCAGTGGTTTATTTGGAAAGCAAAGAAAAATGAGGTTGCTCAAAAGCTAATGGAGTTGGTTTTTTTTTTTTCCTAACTCTGCAAGAGAATGTGCTGATACAAAAAGAAATAGATCTTTTCTAATTCTTGGACTACTTCTTTGTCCTCTCCATCTCTCGCTTCTGCTACCTTGTTGCTCAGATGTAATTTGTTTAGCTTGCCCTAAATAAAGGGAATGTAGTTACTCTGTGTTACAGCTATCAGGTTCACAGACAAAAAACTCAATAAATAAGGCACTGGCAGGGCTGTAGCTCAGGTCCGGTATTTCTGCCTTCATCAGTAGGTACCACTCACAGGCAGCTGAAGGACTGTAATGAGATGATTGTGGATTTAACAGAAATTTTCTTTCTTCCTGAAAAGAAAACCCATTTCCCAGTTCCATTTGGATTTTCTGTTTAATTTCTGTCAGCTGGACCAGTAGTGGCAGCCCTGTCCTGGGGATCCCTGACATCTGGGCTTGATCCTCGCCATGGGAGCAGAGTGACTTTCCACTGGAGAGCATCTCCTGGAACTGGAGTTTATCTCCTGGTGTGAGGGGGGAGTGCTGAAAGGAAATGTTAAGAAATGAACATGTGGGGAGTGTTCCTGCACCATTCCAGAGGGGACATGGATGGCTGGTGCAAAGTGCTTGGCAACAACAGAGGCACCAGGTCGGATAAATTAATTCTTATTTCTCTAACCATCATCTTCTCTTTCTTTAAACCCTCTTTCTTTTCATGCTTTGAGGAAAATTCCTCCTGCTTTTTTTGGCTGGCAGGAGAAAGTAAAGCCCAGAGCAGGCAGGGGGCTCTGGCCTAACCCCAGGTCCCAGCAGAGGAGCTGCAGGCTCCCAGCCTCTCGCTGTGCCTGACCCGGGGCGCTCCGCACAGGCACTGGCAAAGCTTGGCTGCAGGGCAGATTTTTCAAGGAGCTGCAGTGATTTTCACAGTTTACTTGGTTGCCAAGATAATCCTGAGCTGTGTAAAACGTCTCTGTGTGGATTTCTCCCAGAATTGGACAGTTTGCCACCAGCCAGGAGCTGTGTGCTGACGCGGTCCCAGGCAGCTCCCAGGCTTCTCACACACATCTCGGGATAAATGTCAGGAGTTCAGGCTGCTCTCCAAGCCCTATCATGGAGAAAAAGGACCAAAAAGAACAGGAGAAGGAGCACTTGGAGATGGTCATTTTTCAGACTCTGCTGCAACAGGGCACTGATTTTAATTGAAGCCTTCAGACCAGCAGAAGCAGAGGAAGGGATCTCATGTTTTCCCCCCCCGTACCCCAAGAGTTGAAGGTAAACAACCAGTGACAACCAGAGCCCCTTGTGCCTTGGCAGTTAACCAGTTCATCGTGTTTCGCAGAAACTGCATCCTAATTTTTATTCCAAACAAGATTTCAGCACTAATTTCTGTTTTGACAAATGCGATTTGACATAAGAACAGTGGGAGTCAAGACCTTTCATTTTTGATCTGGGTTTACATTGCACTCATCTAAATTCCTCCCCCTTCTGCTCTCGCTTTTCAGTTGTAAACTCTGTTATTAAAGTTAGCAAAGGGCTGTTTGAAACCCCCTGTTCTGCAGCGTTTAAACAGTCCTGCTGTATGCAAGATTAAGTCTGATATCTTCCTAATGGCTTGTGCTGCTCCTTTGAGGCGTTGGCACAAAGCGTTACTGTGCGGGCTTCGGAATGGCTTTGTTGGAAATGAAGGATTTGGTTTCTGTTCACTGAGTCACTTCATACAGGGTTCTTTGCCAAATGGCCCCCCGGGGCTGAGGCCATTAGGGATGAGGTTCCCCGAGCTCTCTGCCTGCTGCAGGGCTCTGGCAGGGCTGGATGGGGTCAGGGTGGGCTTCCCCCATCCCTGATTCGGTGGCAGTCACAGGGGAACGTGGCTCCAAACAGCACAAGGAATCTTATAGTGGAAGGCTGGAACTGGATGATCTTTAAGGCCCCTTCCAACCCAAACCAGCCTGTGAAAGGATAGTTTTATTTGAGCTAAACCCTGTCATCAGGGAGTGCTGGAAGGCTGGTGCAGATCCTGGCGAGGATGCTGCCATCTCCCGCTGCTTGGGAACCCTGGCACCCTGTTCACCTTCCCAGAGGCACACCCTGAACTCCCCCTGCTTCCTTGGACCCCAGAGGAAAGCAGGAGAGCCCAGCCTCTGGTTTGGGGGCTTTTGCAGGCTCCTCGTTCTCCCTGGCCCCCAGGCACAGAGGGTGAGATGCATTCAGGAGAGCCTGTGGAAGGATCTCTCCTTCCTGAGGAAAAGGCTATTTCAGACCCCTCTCAAAGCTACTTGGCTGCTGAAGCATCACTTTTGTGGCTTTTTTTAAGGCTCTCAAGGCACAGACTTGCAGCTGGGAGCCCTTCAAGTCTCCTATCTGGCCTGTGATACTCCAGGCTGGCTGTTTTGGGAAGAGGGGAGCGAGGGAAGGCAGCGCTCTCCATCCCTCCCATTCCAGCTGCTCTTCTTTGGAAATCAGACCTGTGGAAAATCAGACCCTAAGCTCTGGGTGCTGGATGAGTTCTGGGGTTAGGCCACTTGTTCAGGTGTTGGGAGAGGCAGGTGCAGGTGAGTCTGGACTTGGACACGTAGATCCCCAGCCCGTAAACACCTCAACACCTCACCCCAAGGTTTTTCATTTGGGGCAGAATTTCTTCCTAGAGCCTGAGTCGTCTCCCACAAAACAAAAAAAAAAGGAAGAAACAAAACAAGGCAAAACCCACCAATGCCAGCTCCTCTCCACCCAGCACCTTTCCCCAGCGTTGTGTTAATTAATTAATGTTCGTTAGTGCTCTCTGAGGCAGGGCTCAGGCTCCTGGGGTGGGTGGGAGCAGGAACAGAGCAGCCTTGTTGCCCACACTCCTCTCTCCATTCTTCTGCTGCACAAAAGAGCAAATACAGGGTGGCACAGGCCCTCCTTCAGCTCAGGGAGAGATGAACCTTTGTCTGCTCCCATCAGCTGCTGCATCTCCTGCCCTGAGCATCAGCTCTGGGCAGAGGCCCTGTCACCAGAGCTGCTGTGACATTCAGTTAGAAATGCCCCCAGACTTCTGCATTCCTCCCGAGGTCCCCACTCTTCTCACTGGTCCCAGTGAAGGGGGATGGATGATCCTGGTGGGTCCCTTCCAGCTCAGCTGCTCTGGGGTTCTGTGGCTGTTCTCTGCCAGGGCAGGGAGGAGCTGCTGGAGCAGCTTCTGTGGATCCTGAAATCCCACCTGCCCTTTTGGGACCAGCCAAGTGGATCCTAAAGTCCCACCTGCCCTTTTGGGATCAACCAAGTGGATCCTGAAGTCCCACCTGCCTTTTTGGGACCAGCCAAGTGGATCCTGAAGTCCCACCTGCCCTTTTGGGACCAGCAGAGTGACTCTGCCCCTCCCTGGTGAGGGCATCCCCCCTCAGCCAGTCTGGGGCAGGAGCAGGAGGGGCTGTTCATGGCACACTGGGGTTTGTGGAGACAGGCACGATCTCAGGTGTGAGGTCCTGCTTAAAAGGCACTGCTCCAGCTCTGGGCACTTCAGGAGGGTTTCTGTCAAGGGTTTCCTCTGAGGGTTTCTCGGTTCCTACTTTAAAGCTCCCTCAGAGCAAGTACAGTCAGGCTGAAACCAGCAATTTGGAGAGGAGTGTGTCAGCAAGAGTCACAAGTGACACCGAGGGGTTTGATTTGGTTTCGAGCTGCCTCCCCTTTGATTGCACCCCCCCATCCTAACGTGCAGGTTGGGAGAGGAGCTGACGGTGTAACAGAGCTGTCAGGAGGTGTCCCCACGCTGCAGGGGTGGGTGTGTGTGGGTGTGTGTGGGACGTGCCGGGGTGTGCACACACCAAACCCTGCCAGCTGCCCTCGCAGCTCCGTGCTGCTCTGCCGGAGCCAGCCCCGAGCAGCAGGGAGGAGAGGGGACGTGCTCCCCTGGCAAAGAAGCCACAGCCTCGGGATCAGGGGCTCTCTGGGTGCCCCCTGTCCTGCTGAGGGACAGCCAAGGCTGCAAGGAGCTGCCTTTTCACCCCTGTGCTGAGCTGGAGCTGACCTGCCCGTCCTGGCTGGGCAGGGCTCTGCAGGACCGGACTCCCTGAGCGCTTGCAGCTGCTTCAAAGCCGGTGCAGAAGAAAGGAAACACGGCCCAGCCCCGGTACAAAACACACAGCCCGAGGTTCTTCTGATGCAGAGGGCGAGGGAATATTTAAAACAAATGTTTAAGGTGACACAAAGACAAAGCAGCAGGGGAGCGAGGCTTGCCCTCCACTTTGTCAAACACAGGCAGGAGAGCTGAGGCACTCCAAGCAGAGAGCAGAGCCTGTTCCCAATCCCCAGAGCAACCCACCCAGTTAAAGGCCTGACTCGCTAAAAAACATAAAAGGCCCTGTCAATTCCAGCAGCATTTCTCACTTCAATTAATCATCCCAGAAAATGGTGAGTTTGTTGTCTCTTTGTCTCCATTTCGCTTGAGCAAATCCAACTTTCCTCATTGTGTCTCTGCAGATTATGAAAAGCTTTTGTTGATTATATCATCAAATTAAGCCGAGCCCAGCAGTGTGATTTTGCTCTCAGACTATCACAGAAACAGGCTGTGCCTCAGGTGCCCCTGCCCTTCCTTCCCTGTTTAAAATGCTCTCCCTGCCTCCCTGTCACGTCTCTCCCCGCTAACAGAAAAGTGTATAAAAATCACATAATCATTAATATTGAGGAATCATTAGGGCTGATAAAAGCAGCGCTGCCTGCCACGCTGTTGTTTTTCATGGTCAGAGCTTTTGGCAAACATTCCAGGCCCGCTTCAGCCCAGCTGATTTTTAGAGCCCACCAGTTGATGCAGTGGCTGTTTGACTCCATCCACCCATTGCTCCCAGAGATGGCTCCAGTTAGATGATCATTTCCCAGGCCTGCAGGAATAAATGGATTTCTGGAGGCAGTTTCAGCAGCCTTCCTCAGCAGCCCCTGCTTTTGATGCAGACAGTGTCCGAAAGGCAGCAATCTGTAGCTGAGCAGTGAAGTCCTGGTTGGGTTTTTATTAAAGCAATGATGTGCTGGCTGGCTGCAAAGTGTCAAAACTGCAATCTTGTAGCATCAACAAAATAAGGCAGGATCCTTCCCTAGGGGAGAGGAATGCTGAGGGGAGGAAGGAGCCTGGAGTGGGTGGATGTGAGCACTTCTGTGGGCTGCAGGGATGGTGCACATCAGACACATTGTCCCTTGCTGAGAGCAGACCAAAGGTCCATGGCACACCATTGACCTTTGCCTCCCTCTCCCCTCCTCAGCAGTGCATCCAGCAGGGTTTTCCTCTCTGAAGCAGAACTGGAACTGAAGTAGCACTGAAGGTATCACAGAAGTGCCAGACCCATCTGAGCGTGCAGAGAAAGGCTGGGGGCAATTTGGGAGAGCAGCTGAAAGTCTGTGAGTGAGGAGGAGGAGGAGGAACTGACCTGAGCCAAACAGAAATGAGTCTCAGGAAAATCCCTGGGCATAGCAGTGAGGTAGCTGTGAGACAGCTCCTCTCCCTGTGTGGAGAGGGAGGTGATGGGGACGGGGCTGGTATGAGGAGCTTCTGCTGCAGAAACAAAACCTGAACCTCATCCAAGGATCCCTGCTGGCAGAGATTCCCAAAGGTCTGCCAGGGGTGGGTGGGAACAGGGCTCAGCTGAGCAGAGTGCGTGGTGGTGCAGAGGCAGCCTCATGCCTGTGCTACACCCCAGAGGGATGGCTGGTTCCAAACTGGAGCCCTGGATGGGTGGGATGGTTCCAAACTGGAGCCCTGGATGGGTGGAATGGTTCCAAACTGGAGCTCTGGATGGGTGGCCAAGGCAGAAGTGGAAACAAGCCCAAGGCTTGCAGTTGTCACTGGGGGCCTCAGGTGTGGACCCTGTGCTGTTCCTTGGGGGAGTTCTTGCAGAATTCAGAATTCTTTCAGGCCTTTGAAGATCGGGCCTCTCCAGCTTTAGGTGGCAGAGCTGAGCAGCCCTGGTGGGAGATGGCACCCAGGCACCCCAGCAGTGGGACTGGGAGCCTGTGCCAGCCCCCAGGCTGGGTCAGAGCCGTGCCTTCATCCCTCTGTTTGTTTGTGCCACGCAGGAGGCCTTCGAGGAGCAACTGTGATAGATGCCTTAGACACCCTGTACATCATGGAGCTCGAGGAGGAATTCCAGGAGGCCAAGCAGTGGGTGGAGAAGAGCTTTGACTTGAATGTGGTGAGTCAGCTGCTGGCAGTGCCTGCCTGTGTCACCTGAACTGCCAGTCCTGATCACCACCTTCCCCAGGAGTCCTGTGGGGAGGGAAGCCATGAGCTCTGGGGGGGAAGAAGCCACTCAGCTGATTGTTTTCTTCCTAAGGCCAAAGGGAGCAGGGCAGTCATTCACCCCAGTTTTCTGCTGGTTCCAGCAGGGGCCACCAGATCAGCTTCACCCAATCTGGCTGAAAATAAGGTTCAGTGTCTAATGGTTCTTGTGTTTTGGTCTGGGTGATGGAAACAAAGACTCCTTATTAGACACTCCAAGGAAATTGTGCTCATCAAAGGACAAGTTCTGTTTTATCTCAGGTAAATGTCTGCCTGTGATAGATGAGATTTCCTCATTATATCAGATTTGTTGTAAGCCCAGCTCCCCTTGTCTGGGCTCTCTGTTGGTGTCACTGCTGGCACCTGTGTGACTTGTGAGGGAGCACAGAGGGAGCCAGGGTTTGGAAGGAAGGGCAGCACCTCTAAAAACAGCCAGAGGAGCTTCTCCCTGGGGCTCCTGGAGCTTTCCTGGACACGAGGGGCTGTGCTGGCAGCTGAAGGGTGCTGTCCCTCCTCTGTCCCTCCTCTGTCCCTGGCCACGCTCTGGAGCCAGCTCCTGCATTCCTCATCCCCAGCTGATGGGATCTCATCAGTGGCACACACAGAGAATGTTAAAACCAAAGTGCAGCTTAAACTTTTATTTGTTTAATGCCAGTGTAGTTGTTGTGAGGAATGGTTCTCCCACGGGAACAATGCCTGCAGCTGCCTTTACAGAGAAGCATCATTTGGGAGGGCACCACTGGCATTCATGGATTCATAAAAGGCAGCCCACATCTGATAAATCTGGTGAATGGTCTCAGTCTGTTACTGAATCGATAAACAAGGGACAAAATCAACTGGGAGATAATTTATCTGGATTTCATAAAAGCTTTTAATCTTGGCCTGCAGAATAGATTGATCTGTAAAGACAAGAGTGAATGCTATGGATTGATCCGTGGAGTCAGGGAGCACAGCACAGGGAGGTAAGGGGGAAATTAATTCAATGTTGCCCCTGCACAAGGAGCTCTCATAGTCCAGAAAGGCAAGACAGGGACTGCAAGACCCACAAGCCCTGCTTGAAACAGTGCTGTGACCTGTCTGGAGCTGTGTCAGGGGAGGTTTAGGCTGATTTTGGGCAAAGGTTCTTCCCCCAGAGGGTGCTGGGCACTGCCCAGGCTCCCCAGGGAATGGGCACGGCCCTGAGGCTGCCAGAGCTCCAGGAGCTCTTGGACAGAGCTCCCAGGGATGCCAGGGTGGGATTGTTGGGGGTCTGTGCAGGACCAGGGGCTGGGCTGGATGATCCTGGTGGGTCCCTTCCAGCTCAGCAGGTTCTGAGATTGTGTGACCTGCCCTGCCTGCCTCAGGTGCTGTCACAGCTGATGCACGGGGCACTTTGGGTGTTTCCCTTCCCTCCAGGCTCCACACAGAGTGCTGAGAGCAGGGCACAGAGCAGGGGATGAGGCTGGGGGCCCAGGGCTGTGCTGCTGTGCTGCTCTCAGGGCTGGCCTTGTGTCTTTGCAGAACGGAGAAGCTTCGCTGTTCGAGGTGAACATCCGCTACATCGGAGGGCTCCTGGCCACCTACTACCTGACAGGAGAGGAGGTGTGTGCCCTGAGCCCTGAGCGTCCTCACAGAGGGCTCTAATCCTCAGATAATGCCCCCAGAACAACGTGAACCCATCGTTTCTGGGAGTAGGGAAACGCCACTAATGTTCCTTTAATTAAGCCTCGAATAATTACCTTGCACGCACCGTGCACGCCTCATTTGCCAGAGATCTTTCCTCCTGTGGGCAATTCTAGCAAGACACAGTTTGCAGTTGGACACATTGCTCCCCGGGGAAATGCCATTTGCAGAGGATCTTTGTCTTTGTGCTTGTTCCTCTCTCTTCCAAGTCGGGTGAGATTTCATCAGACATCATTCCAGATCCTGCCTCGGGCTAAGGAGGGCAGCTGAGGAGGGGCAGGTGCTCCACACTCAGCTGAACTCCCCTCTGGAGCAGGAACTGCTGAGATCAAGTGCCCCGGGTGTCTCAGCCCCCGTGGTGGGTGCTGCGTGCCCCTGGAGCCCTGGGCAAAGCAGGAGCACCTCATTTCCAGTTCCCCCCCTCCTCGCCAGCCTGCCAGAGGCTGGGGCATGATGCCATAATCTGTTTGATAATGTGCCTGGGCTGGAATTTTACAGCTGCCTCTGGGGAGATGAGGAGATTATTCCTTTGCCCTGGGAGTCTTTGGGAGTTTTGTGAGGACTGGCCCTAAAGGAGAGCTCAGCCCCACCACAGAGGGTGGGATGGCTCCTGCATAGTGACACCATTGATCCAGGAGCAGCTCTCTTACTGCAGCTGCATTTTAAATGAGTTCCAGGAATGACTTCCCTCTGTGATTTCCCTCCAGGGAAAACTCTCAAAGACTCAGTGCCCCGACTCAGAGTCTGTCTCAGTGACAACTTCAACAGGTTTCAGATCAACAGAGCAAAAAAGAAACCACATTAAACCGTAACACTCCAGCAGTGACCTCCTGAAGTCCCACCAGCAGCTGGGGCAGTGCCTGTCACTTACCCAGTCAGTGTCACCGGGCTGGAAGGCAAACACCAGTCCCTGTCTCTTGCTTTCCCTTCTGAACCAGCCCCCAGTTTCCTTGTGAAACTATCAAAGGTCTGCAAGCCCACAGGAGAGCTCAGCTTTCCTCAGTGCTGTATTTTTAGAGCAATAAAATTCCTGCTTTCTGAGAGCCACCACCACAGGGCTAGAGGTAAAAGGCTTGTGCTTGATCTCCTAAGTCACTTAGAGGCTTCTCTTGATCAGGACTAATCTCTGCAGCGAAGATTAGTGCTTGTATCAGTTTGTCCCAAAATAATTGTGTGTGCTTGCTTTGTGCTGCAAGCCACCATAAGCTGCAATTTGACTGGGAAGCCCAAAAGTGAGGCATTACCAGTGGAAAAGGAGCAGCTTAGCCATGAAACCAGCAATCCTTCTTGGCAAAGAGCTGCAGGGAGAAGATGGTTCCTTGGAAGTCGTGGATTTTACAACAGGAGATGACATGAGCTGGGCAAGCCCACGTTGTAAATCTAACAGTGCTTCAGCCTGGAAAGATTTCTTCTGATTTTAACTCAGTCCTTTCAGCTCCTTGTGTTCTCTGCCTTCCTGGGAACAGGGAGGATTTAGAGAGCACTCTTTGGATCAGCTCAGATCGCAGGGTGCTGTTGTGAGCTGCTCTGCTCCAGGCTGAGGCTTTGGCAGGGGACTGGGGGCTGGTTTAGTGCAGGTTTTAGGGGAAATTTAGAGATGCCAAAGTTCAGTGAGACTTTTGGTTCAGGTTTTTTGTGCAGGGGAATGGAACCAGGGCACAGCACACCTGCAACAGGAGGGTTCTCAGGCTGCAGCACTTCCAGTGTTTTATAACAGCATGTTTGGAAAAGGGGATGTGAGAATCCTGTGTGACTCCTTTCATCAAATATTTATCCTCCCTTTTAACAGGTGTTCAAGAGCAAAGCTCTGGAACTTGGAGAGAAACTCCTGCCAGCCTTCAACACCCCCACTGGAATCCCACGAGGAGTGATCAACCTGGGCAGGCAAGGCACACGTCCTCAGCAGCATTCCCTTTAGTTGTGGCAGTTTGGGAAGCACCAGGAGCAGCAGCAGCTCCTCAGAGCTGCCCCCTCTAGAGCAGATTCCTCGAGGTCACTTGCTTTGCCAGCTCAGCCCTTGGCACAGATTGCAGGTGACTCAGGTCAAACCCAGCTGTGTTTTATTAATTTGGGGCTGCCCATAGTTCCTTCCTCTGGCTCCTGACAGGGCTCCCTGCTGCAAGAGCATTTTGCTCACTCTCATTTTCTTGGAAGGGTGATTTTGTAGTCTGCTCGTAGCGTGGATTTTTACAGCATGCCTGGATAGATGCATGTGAGTTTATCCAGGAAAAATGGATTAAAAAAATTGGAAAAGCTGGGCAAGGGAGTGGGTAGGACTGGCTGACAGTTTTGGTGCTGGAAAAGAGGGGAGAAAACAACCCACAGCCCTCAGCCAGGCTCTGTCCTTCCCTAGAGCCCCAGAATTCAGGCTGGTGATGTTCTCCTGGCCAGGGGAGGCTGAGGCAGCTGAGTTCACTAAATCCCTGCAGAAGGTCTGGCAGCAAACAGAGGCAGAGCTGGGGCTGCCCTCCTGCTCCCTGGCTCTCCTGGCAGACAATGCCCTGCCATCGAGGCAGGGATTTGGATTTGCTGGTTCTGATGCCTCCAAACAAATCCCGTGGGTGAGAGCTGCAGGAAATGTGGGTTAGCAAAGCCTTTCATCCTCACCTCTTGCAAAACTCTCAAAGTCATTATCCAGCTCTCAGCCCAAATCTCCCCCTTGGCTCTGCAAAAGACTTCCAAATATTTGGCTCACTCTGCTCATGTTGCTCAAATATCACTGTCACCCCTCAGCTGTCTGATGTGCTCCTGATCCCGGGGAAAATTGGAGCCACCAGCAGCACTGTAATTGTCCTTTTTTACAGCACACACATCCTGCTTCCTCCGTGGCTGATAAAGGCTCTGCATCGACTAACCTTTCACAGAAATGCCAAACCCTCCCCTGCCCTTTGTGAAGACAATTGAAGCAGCCTCTGTCTGCCCAGACATTCCCAAAATGTTTTGCTGATGACCTTGAGTGAGAGCAGAGAAAATGGACAGAACACCCGAGCCCACACCCAGAAGTGCTGCCTGCAGCTCTGGCTTTGGGGCTGTGGAGCTGCTGTGAGGGCTGGAGTGTCCCTTGGTTTAGGAGCAGGGATGGAGGGAGCTGCACCCACAGCCTGAGCTGCTGCAGGAGCACCTTGAAATGTTCTCAGCCAAAGGCTGCACACCCTCAGGGGAAGGGAATCCCTCAGAGAGCAAGTGGAAGCAGAGCAGGGCGAGGTGAGGCTGTGAGACCACTGACCCAAAACAAGGCCCAGGAGAGTTTTGCAACGAGGAATTCTCTCCAATTCTGCTTTTGCAAGGATGTGCTAATTCCAGAGAGAGCTCAGCATCCCAAAAGGAGGAGAGTCCTGCAGCGTGTGTGGGCCTCTGTTGGTTGGTGGCAGCTTGGGGGGGTGGGTTAAGAAATTTGAAACCAAAACCCCCCCTAGCACTGAGTCAATCTGCACATTCATTTTCACAGGCAGCCCCCAGCTCTCCCATAACCAGCTCCCTTTATCTCTTGCTGTCACCTTTTCCTCTGGGGTCCCCTCTCTGCTGCTGAGCTTCCCCTGGCTGCCTGCTCTGTGTCCTGCCTCCCCCAGCCTTGTTTCCATGCTGCTGCTCCCTGGGCTGCTCTGGGATCTCTGGCCCTGGCCCTGCTTTCCTTCACGTCTCCCTAAACCCTCTGCACCTCCAGGTTTTCCCTCAGCATCCCCTCCTGACTTGGCACTGGTCTTGCTGCTCTGGATCCCCACGAGGGAAGGCAATGATTTGACATTTCAGACTCACTTATCTGGGAGATAAAGGAGGTTCTGGACATGTTCTTTCCCCTTGGAGGCCAAGGTCCTTCAAACAGTAGCTTCCTCTGAGCTGTTCCAAACCAGAGCAGCTGTGAAGGGCCAGTTTGTCCAGCCTGTAATGCTGGAAAAATGTGTTCCTGCAGGGAGTCCCTGCCGGCTGCTCCCTAACCCAGGGACCGTGTCAGATGGGCTGTTTCCTGCAGAGCCCTGCCCACGAGCCGAGCCGAGCCG
>VXBQ01002643.1:14315-27668 GCA_013400175.1 Phainopepla nitens | reverse complement strand
AAAAAAAAAAAAAAAAGAAAAGGCAGTTTGTGCAGTCTGTTAGCCCAATCCTAAAGAATCTGTGGAGAATCCCAGCTCCATCCCACTGGAACTGCTGCTGAAAATCTGTTTGTGTGCCCTAAATCTGTGTGTGTGTCCTTTCCATGCCCCTGATGACACCTGGAGCACCTGGCCAAGGCAGAGCTGCCCTGGGGCAGGGGTAGGGGCTGCCCAGGCTCTGGGGTGTTCTCCTGGCAGTGAGGGCTCCCTTTTCTCTCCTTGCAGTGGCATGAGCTGGAGCTGGGGCTGGGCATCTGCTGGAAGCAGCATCTTGGCAGAATTTGGGACCTTGCACCTGGAATTCCTGCACCTCTCCGAGCTCTCTGGCAACCCAGTGTTTGCAGAAAAGGCAAGTAACCCCCAGCCTGGGCTGCAGTGGGTTGGCCTCTTCATCCCCCTGGGCTGATTCCCCAGTGTGGGTGGAGCTGTGTGGGTTTTACCCAGAGAACAGGCAAAGTGAAGCCCTCAGGTGGATGCAGGTCCCTCAGGAAGGATCTGCTTTGAGGGAGACAGATTGTTCCAGGCAGAATCCAAACTGCCCCCCAAGGGAAATGGGACTTGGCCAGAGTGCCACAGCGGGGTAAAAAACAGACAGGATTGACAGGGAAAAAAACTGCTCAAAAATTCTGCTTTTCCAGGATGTGTGCAGTGCAGGTCTGTCAGTTGTGAAACAAGGAGGGAATCTGAAGGAGAGACAGGAAAGAAAAGAGGAGGGAGAAGCTGGGAGAGCAAAGTGGAGCTAGGATAGCAAAGGAATGTCACAGAGGAGGGAAAAGCAGAGGCTGAGGGGAAACAGGAAACCCAGGAAACTCTGTGGGAAGATGAAGAGAGGCTGGTGATGTGAAATCAGGAGACAAGGCTGAGGTTCCTGAGGACAGGGATAATGACAAATTGCTCCAAGGGAGGGAGGAGCTGGGGAGAGGCCAGGAAGGGGAGCAGTGCTGTGGAGAGAAAATGTGTGAGGAAATACAGGGAATGAAGGCTGGGGACACACTGGGGATGCACTGCTAAAAACCAGAATTGCATCTTTACTCTGGGTTCAGACCGTGGCATTTTGAGCCAGGGTCAAACCTCTGTCCCCAGCCTGAGAGATTTTCCTCTTCTCCTCCTGAGCCCATGGAAGGAAAAGGGCAAAACCTTTCTGAGGGACTCTCCTGGCTTGCTGTGTGCACAGAAAATGGATCACATCCACCCTGGCGCCCTCAGAGAGGGAAAATGTGGGATGGTGTGGGCTCCCACAGCCCAGCCTGTGGGAAATTACTGCAGAGGAGCAGATCAGCTCAAGAACTCCCAGCTTGCGACTTGGGGGATTTCAGCAGGAATTAAAGCCCATCTGTGTCTTTTATTCAAACCTGTCATTGATATGCCAAGCTCCTAAACTCCAGTAAATATTATGGAGCCTGACAACTTCCTTGGAAGCAGCAGCTTAGGCCTGTAGCCAGCTTTTGGCGTGCAAATTGTCTGATTTTGTAAAAGGTTTAGGGCGAATTAGCTGCTCTGTAGGTTATAATAGAATATTTATGCTGCATGGAATTTAACTGGGTCCCTTAAGGGAAAGGCCTGTTGGATTTAATGGGGGTGAAACCAAGAGAGGCTTTAGAGAGTTAAGTGCTGGCTGTTCTGGGGTATTAGAGGAGCTGTCTGTTGTTGAAATTAAAGGCCCCAATTCATCACGTTAAGTGACCACATGGTGAATTTAAGTGCTGTGTGAGTCACTCATCCCTGTCACTCCTTTCCCTTTGGATCATGGAAAAAATCACCCCTGGCATCGCTCACATCTCCCATTTCCACCCAGATCCCCAGTCACAGAATCACATTTGGGTTTGGAAAGGACCTTAAAGCTCATCCAGTGCCACCCCTGCCATGGCAGGGACACCTCCCACTGTCCCAGGCTGCTCCCAGCCCCATCCAGCCTGGCCTTGGGCACTGCCAGGGATCCAGGGGCAGCCCCAGCTGCTCTGGGCACCTGTGCCAGGGCCTCACACCCTCACAGGGAGGAATTCCTTCCCAGTATCCCATCTAACCCAGACCTCCTTCACCTTGAGGCCACTCCTCCTCATCCTGTCACTCCACTTTGGGAGAAGTCTCTCTCCAATTGCCTGTAGCCCCTTCAGGTATTGGAAGGACAGAGTCTCCCAGGAGTGCTTTTGGAGCACGGCAGCGAGCTGAACTGGGGCTTTGCAGGGTTTCCAGAGGCATTTCTGAAATCTCCCAGAGCTGGGTAGAGAGTGGGCTGCGCCCCAAGGCATCTCCCTCCCCGAGCTGGGCCGTGCCCTGGTGCCAGCGTTCCAGGCTGGGCTGGAGCAGGCAGGGCTCAGGGAGCAGGGGAGGGAGGGAGGGAGGGAGGGAGCAGGCCTGGCAGCAGAGCAGTAACCCCAGCCTTGTCTCCTCTCTCCCAGGTGATGAACATCCGCAGGGTCCTCAACAGAGTGGAGAAGCCCCAGGGCCTGTACCCCAACTTCCTGAGCCCGATGACGGGGAGCTGGGTGCAGCGTAGGTATCACCCTGCCTCCCCTCCTGCCTGCACCCCGGGATCCTTCCCCAGGGTCCTCCCCAGGGTCCCTGCCCAGGATCCTTCCCCTGGATCCTTCCCCTGGATCCTTCCCCAGGGTCCCTCCCCAGGTCCCTCCCCAGGTCCCTCCCCAGATCCCTGCCCAGGTCCCTCCCCAGATCCCTCCCCAGGTCCCTCCCCAGGTCCCTGCCCAGGATCTTTCCCCAGGTCCCTGCCCAGGATCTTTCCCCAGGATCTTTCCCCAGATCCTTCCCCAGGGTCCCTGCCCAGGTCCCTGCCCAGGACAACCAGCCCTGGCAGAGCAGCCAGGCACGCAGAGCTGTGTCAGGCAGGCTGTGGTACTCGGGATGAGCCAGGCTTTGCAGGGTGCACTGCAGGGGCTGTGCACTGACCCCCAGGCCCTGTGTCCAGCTGGGTGTCCCACCTCCAGAGACACAGGCAGGGCCTCCCTGCACGGGGGGCTCATGGCACGTGCTCCATCCCACAGGGACTGGGAATCAGCAGAGCTCTGGGGGATCCTGCAGTCAGCTCAGAGCCCACAGAGCTGCAGGGGAGGCACAGTGAGATCCCCTCCAGAGTGGCTGCAGCAAGTGAGGAACCACCTGGAGGGGCAGAGGGCTTGGAGGAGCCTTGGATCCCCCTCAGATCCAGGGATGAATTCTCCTGTGCAGTCCTGTTGCTGTTACCATGGTACCTCTGCAGAGGGGTTTGGGAAGGAAGGATGAGATGAGAACGTTTGCTTCTCTCCTGCTGGGAAGCCAGCACTGGAGATGTGGCAGCAGGGAGGTGCTGCTCTGCTGGGCAAGAAAAGAAGAGAAGCAATCATCAGGGAGGGTCTTGGAGAGAGCAGGGCAATTCTGGAAGCACCCAGGGAAGGGACAGTGCCCTCCTCTCGGGCCACCCAGGGGCACAAGTTTGCCCCGTGGCAGGAGCAGGAGATGCCACTTCTGCAGCTGTGCCCTGATCTCTGACCTCCACTTTCTGCTCTGCTGTTGATCTGCTTGTTCTGGCTGCTGGGTTTGATGTTGTCAGAGAAAAGTCTCTTTCTGCAGAGACTGGTTTGAACCTGTCAGTGGGTGACATTTATTGTCCAGGCAGGTTACTCTGAGTCCTTGCATTTCCTGGTGTCCTCGTGCTTTGTTGCACTTTTTGCTGGGCTGGATCACTGCAGACCTTTCCCACTGCTGCTTTTATGGCTCTGGTGGCAACAGGCAGGGACAGAGCTCTGGCTGGGAGCAATCCCTGACCTTCAACTGGCAGGGCAGGTCCCAGCAAAGTGTCTGGGATGGTCACAGTTGATCCAGGGCTGCCCTTTGGTGCTGTGATGAAGCCCTCATCTCTTCTGTCACAAATTTAATTCTGTTTTCTGTCTGCAGATTTCACTGCATTGCCCTGAAGTTGCTGATGTAGAGAGGGGCTGTAGGTGCTTTTCAGAGCACAGCAAAAGCAGCCTCTGATTGTGTTGGGCCAGGCAGATTCCTGCCCAAGGCCTGGAAGTTTCCTCCAGGCAGACTTTCACAGGCTGTTTGAGGTCAGGATGTGACCTTGGGATCTGCCTCCATATTCCAGGGAGAGAGAAGAGTGATCAGCCCCTTCTGCATCTCCAGAGCTGCTGAGGAGAAGCAGATGAGGACCAGAGCAGGGAGGCATCTGCAGCCTGCTCCCCAGAGGGGCCAGCCTCTCATTTTCTCTCTTGTCATTAAAGCTCTTTGCAGGGAGCTGTTTTCCCTGAAATAGCTGTGATTTTCTTAAAAGGTGTATCTTTGACCTGGCTGAACGAGCAGGTCCTGCAAATGAAGATGCAGCTCTGGGAGTGCAGTTGTTCCCTCTGGGGAATGAAAGGCCAGTCCCCTGCTGAAGGCAGGGATTTATTTATGCAGAGTGCTTGGGCTGCCAGGGCTGCTGCCATATGGAAAGCAATCATGTAGCAGGGCTGCAGCTTTGGTGAGTTTATGAATGACACACTCAGGATCACAGAGCTGCTCTTTAAAGGCAGCCTGTGTTTGCAAATCCTCTGCCCTCTCTCCTCGCACGGAAGCCGGGTGTTTAATCTCATTGTTTTGCTAGGGATTATTCCCTGGATCATTGGACACAGTGTGTCAGGGATGTTTGCTCTTCAGGTCAGGAAAATGATGCATGGCTGTTGGTTTCTGCTGCTGGGAGGATTCAGCATTTGGAATAAGCCTGGGGACTTTATCTGCGTGCGAGGAGAGGGGAAACAAAAATCTGAGCAGCTCTGAACACCTGCTGCATGTGCTTAGCTGGGAAAGGAGGGTGGTGCAGTCAGGGGTGGACACTGTTAATTAACAGGGATGGCTCAGTCCAGGGAGGGCAATTTGTCTTGCTCTCCTGAAAACGGGAGTGCTTGAGTGCTTTAAAGAGTGAGAACGCTGCTGTTGCCCCCGAGGTTCAGTTTGAAGCTGAAGTAAATCCATCCAGCAGCTCCCCCCAGGCACAAACCTGCAGCTGCCAGGCCCATTTCTCCCTGCAATTGCTCAGCACCTCCTGTGGGGTCAGAGCAGGGGGTGCTCTGAGCAGGCAGCCTCAGAAATTTGATTTCTGCACAGGAAAATATGCAGTGCACATCCCTGGACCTGACTTTATCATTTGAACGTGCCAGCAACCCCCAGCCTTCCCCGGGCTCAGAGTCCCTTTGTGAGGCAGGAATACAAATGGCAGAAGCCAGGAGTGTCCCCACAGCCCCTTGCTGGCAGCTCTGTGGGATCCAACACCTCTCCTTCCTTTCCTGAGGCAGGGAGACAGCTCCCAGGGGCTCCATCGAGATGGAAATCCATCAAAACCCACCACTGCTTTTGGTTTATGAGGGTGGATTTATGATGATGGCTCCATAAACAGGAAGCATCTTCACGTTGCAGTATAAATAACTTGTAAAATAAGGCCTCTGAATGGTTCTGGTAAGGGATACTAATGCTCTGGAAAATGACAGAACATTTTTTCTCCCGATTGCACTTTCCACCTTTCTTCCTCTCTGAAAAGCAGTGCTGCAGGCTCTCCCCAGGAAGCTGGGAAGAGGAAGGAGAGAACAAGGGCATTAAATAGGACGTGATTGTTTCCCCTTTGTAAAGCAGCTGCTCATTGTATATCATGAACCTGAAGCTCTTTTGTGGCTTTCCCACCACAGACCACGTCTCCATCGGGGGGCTCGGGGACAGCTTTTATGAATATCTCATCAAATCCTGGCTGATGTCAGACAAGAAAGACTCTGAAGCTAAAAAGATGTACGACGATGCCTTGGAGGTGAGGAGCCAGGTGCTGCTGTGTGGTTTTTGGGGGGCACATGGTTCATAAGAAGGTTTCAGACCTTCAGAATAAGTCTTTGGGTTTCACTCCAGTCACTAAGTAACACTGAGTAAGTTTTACTTACTGTCCACTCTCTTGAAATCCTGATTTTCATCCCTTTAGGCAATAGAAAAGCATTTGGTGAAAAAATCCGCAGGAGGCTTGACCTACATTGCTGAGTGGAGGGGTGGCATCCTGGATCACAAGATGGGCCACTTGGCCTGCTTCTCTGGGGGCATGATTGCCCTGGGGGCCCAGCACGCCGCCCAGGAGAGGAGGCAGAGGCACATGGAGCTGGCAGCAGAGATCACCAGCACCTGCCACGAGTCCTACACACGCTCAGGTAACCTGGGGCTGCTCTGTGCTCAGCAGCCTCTGCACCCCTGCTCTGGCCTTCCCTGGGCTTTCCTGGCATGTCTGCAAGGGACAGAAATGTGCTTTGTGCAGCAGCAGCTGGAGCAGAGGGACAGACTGGGATTCTCAGCCGAAGACCAGCACAGCCCTGATGTTGTGTTTATCAAAGCAGAGCAGCAGGCTGAGCCTTTCCCATCCCCTGGTGTCCCTGCCTGTGCTGCCCTGCCAGTGACAGCTGCTGTGTGTGCTTGTCCCCAGACACCAAGCTGGGCCCCGAGGCGTTCCGCTTCGACGCGGGCAGCGAGGCCATGGCCACGCGGCTCAGCGAGCGCTACTACATCCTGCGGCCCGAGGTGGTGGAGAGCTACATGTACCTCTGGAGGCTCACCCACGAGCCCAAGTACAGGCACTGGGGCTGGGAGGTGGTGCAGGTAAGGCTGCAAGGGCAGCTCGGCCTTCGGGAATTCTGGGCTCCGCTCGTGGAAGGAGCGGGGATCGCTGGAGTTGTGTTAAACGCTGAGATAGGTCAGAAATGCTCAGGGGCAGGTTGTGTGGGGCTCTGGGAAGCTTGGTCTAGTGGGAGGTGACCTGTCCGTGGCAGGAGGGTGGAACTGGGTGATTTTTAAGGTTCCTTTCAACCCAAATTGTTCTCAAACCCGTGAGCAGTGGGGCAGGAATACCCAGAGTGAGTGAGTTCAGTGAGTGAGCAGAGTGCCTCAGCTCAGTGTGTTAACTCCTCTGTGGGTGTTTCCTTCTCCCTTGTGGGCTGCACTCCATCCATCCATCCATCAGTCAATCAATCCATCAATCAGCCAGCTCAGGTGTTGCCCTTGCTGTTCCATGAGAGCTGATTCCCAGAGTGTGCAGTAGCCCTGCACTCCTCAGTGAGGGGCAGGAAAGCCGGAGCTGGGTTTGTAAACTGCCTTGGAATGCAGCTGCTGCTGCTGCCTGGGTTACCCCTGCTGCTGGGGGTTGCTGAGGCTGCTCTTCCTGCCCCAGGCCCTGGAGAAGCACTGCAGGGTGGAAGCTGGCTTCTCTGGCATCCGGGACGTCTACACCACCACGCCCAGCCACGACAACATGCAGCAGAGCTTCTTCCTCGCAGAGACTCTCAAGTAAGTCCGGGCTCACAGGGGCCTTCAGAGCAGCACAATTCCTGCAGCAGCTGCTCCATGAGCCTCAGATGATAAGGGGGGAGACTTCTCTTCCAGGGGGAGGTGTCCCTGCCCAGGGCAAGGGGCTGGAACGAGAGGAGCTTTCAGGATCTTTCCAACCCAGCCCATTCTGGGGAGGGGGAAACTGGGCGAGGCTGCAGAGCTTTGGGAGTTTCCTGCTGCAGAACCTCTGCTGCCAGTGGCTCCCTGGGGGTTCCTGCTCAGGTGCTGGGTGTGAAGGGCTCTGCTGTGCTCCAGAGCTGCCTTAAGGGAAGGGTGGGGATTTTCCAGGGAGCTGGGAGTGTGTCACAGGCAGAGAGGCAGCAGCCCCAGCACATGGTGCTGCCTGGAGTCCCTGCTGAGCTCCTCTGAGCCCTGTGTGTCCCTCTCCTGTGGCTGCAGGTACCTCTATCTTCTGTTCTGTGAAGATGACGTGCTGTCCCTGGAGGATTGGGTGTTCAACACCGAGGCTCACCCCCTGCCCATCAACCACACGGACTTGAAAGCAGCAGTGCAGCCCTGAGGCCCCTGCCCAGGCCCTGCTCCCCCAGCCTGGGCAGACTCTGCTTTTCCTTTCCATTAAAGGAATTCCTGTTCCTGAAATGGTGTTTTGGGGCACTAGTCCAATTCCGGACAGTATTCTCTTGGGAAGATGAACCATGACTAAGCACCTTCTTTTCCTCTGTGAGGAGCTCTGTTAGGCTGATGATGAGATGATGATTCTGGGCCATACTGTACACAGTTCATAGACATTCCTTTATACAGAGAATTTATATGAAACCCACTGGTTTTGCTTTATAGTGGCCAAAGCACTGGAAGTTTGCCATATAAAAGACTTTACACACACACATCCTCCTTTCCTTTCTCGGTTTCACTTCTGCCTTTTATCTGCTCTTGGATTTATCACCTTTCCAGTGAACAGTTCTCAGTATTCTGGGCTTTGGGGGCTCTTCAGGAGGAAGGGAGTTGTCCTGGGTGTGGGAGAGCAGCTGCAGTTCTCGGGGATGGCTGAGGAGCCAGCTGGGAGCTCAGGGGTGAAGAGAGGACAGGGAAAGGTGATGTTTTAGTGGGAAAATAAAAGGATCAGACCCTCCACAGACAGGAGCAGCCTCAGGTGGGAATTTGCACATTCCAGGCCCTGCTCCTCCTGGGGGACTTGGACCACCCTGATCCCTGCTGGAGGGGTCTCAGCAGCACAGGAGCAATCCAGGAGGCTCCTGGGGGGGACTGGTGATAAATCCCTCCTCCAAGGGACACAGGAGCCAGCAGAGGGGCTCTGCTGAGCCCACAGTGAAGATCCAAGGCAGCTCTGGCTGCATGGATGGTGAGTTCAGGATCCTGGGGGCAGGAGGGAGGGGGAGAGCTCCAGCAGAGCAGCTTTGGAGCTCTGCAGAGGGGCAGGTGGCACAGCCCTGGGGCCCAGGTGCTGAGCAGGGACTGGGACAGGGCCACCCCCTCCAGCCTCAGCCATTCTGGGACTCTGTGGTGTCAAAATTGTAACTAAACCAAAACTTGGCTGCAAAATCCTTGCTCCTGATGTATTTTTATATACTTCTTTTTTCTGTGCTCTTAAAACACATTTACCACCCATCACATCTCATTTAACTTTCTTTTTGGTTTTTTTTTTGTGTTTTTCTACTTTTATTTGGAACTAAATGTTACGAGTCACTTGTAATAATTTTACTGCTGTAATAGTCAGATCTGTGAAACAGAATAAAAGTCTTGTAAAATAAAAAGCCTGTTGGGGTTGATCCTGTAAAAGACCAGTTACTCCACGCTTGGAATGAGACAATACTGGTGGATGTAAAGAGTTTTGTGCAGTAGAAGTTGATTTCTAGGGGAATCTAGGCAGTGTTTGACAGCAATTCCCAGCTCTCTTGAACTGCTGGATCTGGGATCAGGACTCCCTCTGATCTCTGCAAAGCTCTGTGGCCCTGGGGGATGGAACATTTTTGTTCATTCTTGTGACATCCTTGTGACAATCGGTTCATTCAGCAACTTGGGGGAAAATAAAGTTGCTTTGAGCAAGTTGTGAAAACAGAAAATGTTGTTTCTAAATTCCTGCCTCTGTAATTCCCCGAGAGAAATGATTGTCAGATGGGGACTTAGCATTATCCCAGGGATAAAGCTGCTGCCTGCTAAGCCTGGCCTAGAGGAATGGGCATTGGTAAATAAACATCTTGGGAGTGAGCTGTGTTATCCGGGAGATTTGGGCATCAGGAAGCTCTTGTAGCTCAAAGGATTTTGATAATGGATTAAGGGAATTTCTTGACTAAGAATGGGCCTGCTCTTGGAAAAACATGGAGCACTTTGCCTGGCAGAATTTAAACCCCCAGAATAAACAGCATGGTTTCCTTCAGGAGCAGAGCCATGGCTGGTTTCCATTTCACACCCGAGAGGGGGAGCATCCCACGCCCTTCCAGAGGGAGATTCCTGCAGCTCAGTGGCCACACCACAAACCAGGAGGTGTCTGAGCTGCCCTGAAGGGACAAAGCTCACCCCTGACTGCTGCCAGGAGCTCCATGCCAGGCACAGCAGAAGCTTTTGGCCACGAGCCGTGGTGCCAAGGCAACTCTGCAAATTCCCCTGCCTGGGCTCCCAGATATGCCCTGAAATCCCCAGGGATTCATCCCAGGCATCAAGCTCAGCAGCTCAGCATGGCCATGTTTAGCAGGAGTTAAGATTTACTCCCAGGATCAGCTTTGTTCCAAAGCCTGGCCTTGATCCACAGCAGGGATTGTTCTGTCCCACAGCCACGCAGGTGATGGGAATGTTTGTCCTGCTGGTGCCTTGAAATGCTTCTGCTGCTCCTTCCCCGAGCCCTGGCTGGATGCTCCTGCACCCTGGGAGCCCTGCCTGTGGCAGCAGGGGCTGGATCCCTCCCCAAATTCCTCCTGCCAGCGGGGATTTTCTGCCCAGAGGGAGCCCCTCGGTTTCCAGCCTTGGAGCAGGTAACTGGAGCCACACTGAACCAGAGCTTTGGCTGTTAATGCCCCAGGGGCAGGATCTGGGGAGATGTGTGTCCTTCAGCTGCTTTCCTGCCTTCCAGTCTCAGGTATGTGGGAATTCTGTTGTTTTTTGGTCTTTTTTTTCCTGCCTGGAGTCACCAGGCGATGCCACCAGCCTGGGCCTGGGCTATTGCCCATTTCCCTGGGAATATTCCACTCCTACTTCAGGAGCTGTGATTACCATCTTAATTTTCACCATCAGAGCTTGTGGCCCTCCTTTGTATCAGAAGGAATTTCCTGTAAATGAAGTTCTGGTAACAGAAAGCTGCATCAGTGCTGGAGGTGAAAACTCTTCCCTATCCCTTGTACAACCACGGGCTGCTGCTGCCTGGCCTGCACAGAGACAAGACAAAACCATCCAGAAAACAAATGCACCTTTTTGTAACCCACACTTCATTTTTACAGCGTTATTAAATTCCCTGGGAAGGCTTTCAGCAGAATTGGTTATTGGATTCAAAAGCCTGGCAGGCAGAGTATTTTTCCACACGGGTTTTGATCCGATCCCTTTATCTGATTGTTTCAGATGTGATGCACGAGCCCTGGCTCCCAGGGCCAGCAGAGTCCCAGCAGCTCCTCCTGAGCACGTCTGGGGCCTTGCCTTGTTCCCTGTGGATTCTCCTGCAGGGATCGTGCTGGAGCCAGGAACCCTCCCCATAAAACTCCTGCTCTGGGAAGGATTTCCTTTAGGGTTGCATCCTCCCGAGAAGGAAAGGCCAAGGAGGAGCTGGGAAGGGAAGACACAGGAATTGGTTCCTGCTCTGCAGCTGAAGGCTTTGCTCTGAAATGCCTCAAACTCCCATTTCCTCTGCTGGCCGTGCTTTTTCTGGGGTGAACTCTCTGATTTCCATGGCTGTGAAGCTTCATCACCTCTGGTTTTCTTGTCCCCTTCAAACCAGACCTGGATGCTCCTTGTTCTTCTGAGTTCTTCAGCCCTGCTGCAACCAACCCCTCACCATTTTCCTTGTTTTCAGCCCAGCTTTCTCCCTTCTGACCAAGGGGAAATCTGGGATAGTTTTTCCTGCTGGGTGGAAATCTTCCCTGTTATTATTTTTAGGATTCCCTTTGATCCAGGTGTGCCTGGGAGGGCCCCACAGCAGATGTGTGGATATTTAACATTCTTCCTGAGTGCTGTAATCCCAGGACCCAGCAGTGGAGAGCCGGGAGTTGCTGGGTTTGTTCTCTTTCAAAGAGCAGCGAATTATTTCACCTTTTGTCTTTCATTCTCTTTCCCATCAAATCATTCCCCCGTTTCTCATCTTTAAGTGATGGCTGATGACACTGGAAATGGTTCAGGTGTAAAATGAGCCCTTCTGCCTCTCATCATCTGAACAGCATCACCTCAGCTCTGCCACCACCCTGCCAGGTGCCCTCCACCAGCCCCTGCCCGCTCCTGCTCGTTTCCCAGGACATTTATCCTGTTCCAAGCCCATCGTGTAACACTCTGTGGTTGCTGCTGGGTTATCCCAGGGCAGCAGCAGCTCTGCACCCCTCGCTGCCCAGCCCAACGAGCCTGGCAAGTTTTAAAGCACATCTGCTCCAGGAGCTGAGCTCATCCCCCTGCCCCTGCTCCCAGACATCATTTCCATGCTCTGCTAATCCTCTTCCTCCCCACGGCCCAGGCCATGATCGGGTTCTTTATGGAGCAGAGTTCCAGGGAAGTTTTCTGCTGTGGTGCAGCTGGCAGGAGGAACTTTCTTCTTCCTCCCTCAGTGCAACAACCCTGGCGTGAATCACAAACATCCCACCTGGTTCCTCTGCCTGGTGCCATCCTCATCCTCCCTCCTCCATCCTCCCCTCTTAAAGGCTTGGTCATGCTCTCGCTCATCTCCATCTCGAGAGTTCTTTAAACCTGAAACAAAAACGATTAGGCAGGCTTAGGATACAGCAGAGCTTCAAAGGATTAAACGCTGACGCTTCCTGCTACCCTCGGAGAGATCAAACACTCGCTGCTGCTGGCCCTGCAGCAGAAATCACCCCCAGCAATCGGGGGATTGCAAGCACGGAGGAGCAGGAGGATGAGCTACGGGGAGGAATTAAAATGAGTAAATATGTGTGTCTTGGCCCAGCCACCGCTAAGGGACAGTGTGACAGCAACGCCACGGCCGTGGAGGGAGCTTGAAAAGTTTGGAAATGCCCCAAAATGTGGCACGGTGGTAAAAATGACCCAAAATGTGGGGCTGATGCTGGAGGCAGGAGGCCGAGGCTGAGCAGCATCACCCCAGGGCTGCCGAGTCATTCCCAACCCCAAATTCCCATCCCTAGGGCTCAAACCTCAGCGGGATCACTGCAGGTGAACCCACCCTTACCTATTTTGTTAAAAAAAAAAATACCCATTTTGCTCAGCTGCAACCAAGCAGCAGTGCAGGATACGGCTGGTTTCGGGAAGTGCAAGACAAGTTCAGGGTTTTGTTCTTTCTGGGAAAAGCTTAATTAAGGACAAAATGCCGCTGTGGAAGTGTGGGGATGGACACACACCCCTCTCTCCCATCACAAGAAAGGCAAAGTCCTTGGAGACCCCTGAGGAGGAGGGGGTTCATCCCTCCCAGAGCCCTCACAGCAGAGACATTTCAGCCTAAAAAGTGCTTTTTCCTGAACGAGAGCCGCTCATTTAACATTAAAACGTGGGTTTTTTCCTGACGAGTACCGCTCATTTAACACTAAAAAGAGCTTTTCCCTAACCGGGCGACAGGGATTTAACACTAAGACATGTTTTCTCCCTCAGCAGCTACCGGTCATTTCACACTAAAACGAGGTTTTCCCTCACGGACCGATGGTCATTTAACACTAATACATCTTTTTCCCTGACCTGGCGGCGGTGATTTAACACTAAAGAGATCCTCCCTGCGGCGGAGCGGCGGTGATTTAACGCTGAAAAGCAGTGATTTAACAGTTTTTCCGGCGGCCGGGTCCCGCGGGGAGGCCGCGGCCCCTCCTCGCCCGCCTGACGCCTCCCCCGGCCGGGCGGCCATGGCGGCTCCGCGGCGCG
>VXBQ01002643.1:0-13777 GCA_013400175.1 Phainopepla nitens | reverse complement strand
GCCGGGCTGAGGGGGCTATGGCCGGGCTGAGGGGGCCATGGCCGGGCTGAGGGGGCCATGGCCGGGCTGAGGGAGCGGCACCGGGCTGAGGGGGCCATGGCCGGGCTGAAGTGACCACCCAGCATCGATGGGGTGTGAGGTGGCCAAAGCCAGGCTGAAGGGACCGCCAGGCTTGGAGTGACCACTGGTGGGTGGTCAGTGCTCAGCCTGTGGGTCAGTGCAGCTGAGGGACGTGGCCGTGGCTGTGTCTGGACGCTGCCTTTGGGGTGCTCGTGTCCAGCACCTGCGATCCCACCGCATGTCCTGCTGTGTCAGAGGTGTTCCCGTGTCCCTGTGGGGCACCGCTGGCTCTCCTCCTCCCTCCAGCCCCATTCAGTGAGGGGAAAAATGACTTTTCCCCACGTTCCAGCAATGCAAATTCCAACCCCGTCCCTCGGGTCCGTGCCTGTGATGCGCAAAATGAAGAGAGGTTCTGAAAGATCCATCAGCAGAGGAGTTGTGCTGTGCTGAGGCGAGCAGGAGGCAATGGAGCATCCCTTCAGAGCTCAGCACACATCCAGGACAGCCTGCCCTCCCCAGGGGAGGCTCCTGCTCCCTGCCCAGGGCCCTCAGCTGGCTCCCAGACCAGCAGTGACCGCAGTTCGTGACCCGTGTGCCCAGCACAGGTGGGATCTGGAGCTGGGAGAGGTCCTGGAGCCTGGCACGAGGCCTGTGTGACCCACGCAGGTGCTCAGCAGAACTGTTACCTGCTTCCAGAGCCAAGGATGCTCATCCCCATTCATGCAGGGAATAAAAGCAGGTTTACTGTGGACAGCCCGCAGTGGATTGTCCCTGTGCACAAATAACCATATCTCTTCATTTTTTCATGTCCTTGGCCGTGTCCTCATCCAGATCTTAGCTCTGAGTTCCAGGGTTTCTATTTCAGTCTGTCTCAGCCCTGGAACTGCCCTGGAAGGCTCTTAAGTGCTTTTGTAGCTGCAGTTGATGGGAGCAAAGCCTTCCAGGCTGCATTAGTGCTGCTTCAGGCTGGCAGGCAGCAGATGGAAAATAAACTGGTTGAGGAGCTCTGGGGATGGTGGTGGTGCTGCAGGCGATGGAGAGCAGGCACGGATGAAGAGCAGAATGCAGAGTGTTTGTGCTCCCAGCTCCTGGCTTTTCTGGGGGTGGCAGGGCAGGCTGGGGGGTGTGCCAAGGGCTGGCTGGCACCGAGGGCTTTGCCTCGCCTGCTCGGTGTCTCCCTCCTCTCACGCCAACCTGGAGCTCTTGCTCTGCCTCCCAAGTTGTCCCTTCCCCTTCAGACCGTGGTGTGGAAACGTCTGGAAGCATCCAGAGCCCTTCTGGGGCTGCTCCAAGGGAGACGTCAGCTTGGTGAGCCGTGTGGGGGCTTTGCAGAGGGAGAAACTGAACAAATGGAAGTTTCTAATTTCAAGGGCTCAGCTCGCTCCCTTTGGAGCTTTGGGAATGTGGTACTCACATATTTGACTGTCTTGGTTTCACTGCACATCAGTTTATCCCAGCAATCACCACCTCCAGGTGCTCCCAGTATCTGCAGGTTTAGGACTAACTAGCTGGAAAAAGTGGGGGATTTTTCTGACAAAGCGCTCTGAACGTGAGCAAATGCTTCGGTGGGAATTACTCAGGCAGATGTAGGTTCAATATCCTCCTGCCAGCAGTTCCTGGACGCGGTTCCTTTTTTGCAAATAGCACCAGATCCTGCCAAGGGGTGTTAATCTTTCCCCTGGACGTGCTTGGAAGAGTGGGGATTAACTCCAGAGGGGACTTCTGCAGGAGGTCCCAGTGAAATCTCACTTGCCTCTCCTTCCCAAACCAGGAGCTGGCTCTGAAGTCCTTGGGGAATGAGGGGCTGTTCCTCTTCTCCTCCCTGGACACAAACAAGGACCTGTACCTGAGCCCAGAGGAGTTCAAACCCATCGCTGAGAAGCTCACAGGTGGGTTCCTGTCTGCCTTCCAGAGCCCTCCCTGCACACAGCCAAACACAATGAGCTCCACAGCTTGAATTCACTGAGTATTTTATTCATTTATTGTTTTCTGGGTGTTGGTTTGGGTCTTATTCACATGAAGAGAGGCCGTGAAGCTCTCTATGTTGTTGAAAAGGCTTAAGCACCAGACATCACTTTGGCAAAGTGCAGTTTTTGCGAGGTGGAGGATCCCACTGCTGGACTAGCAAAGTACATAAGTTACTTTGTCTGGAGCTTAAAGGGGATTTGGGATGGGTGAGTGCAACAACTGCAGCTCAGCCCAGGCCAGGCCAAAAGCAGCAGTGAGTGACAGGGTTCCATTCAGCTGGGACAGCCTCTCCTGGATGGCAGCTGTGGGAGATCATCTCTGGAGACTGTATCAGCACAGAGCAAGTGGCTCTGCTGGTGCCAGGCAGGGAGCAGTGTGGGGATGACAGTGGACACTGGGGACACAGACAGGGTTTGCTTGTGCTCCCCTGGACTGGCTCCAGCACGTGCTGGGATGGCTCTGAGGGGCTGTGAGTGTGCCTGGGCTTTGCAGTCAGGGAAACAGAATCCTGGAATGGTTTGGGTTGGGAGGGACCTTAAAGCCCATCCAGTGCTGCCCTGCCATGAGCAGGGACACCTCCCAGTGTCCCAGGCTGCTCCCAGCCCTGTCTGGGTGCACTGCCAGGGATCCAGGGGCAGCCCCAGCTGCTCTGGGCACCTGTGCCAGGGCCTCACCTCCCTCACAGGAAACAATTCCTTCCCAGTATCCAACCTGAACCCACCATCTCCCAGTTTAAAGCCTCTGAGCTCCCCTTCCTCTTTAGTTCATGCTGCTCTGGGGATGGGTCTGAGCTCTGCTGTGGGCACAGCTGGGAAACTCCCAGTGCTCCCGGATTTGCCAGGATGAATGTGTAATCACAAGTGCTTCAGACAGGAGGGAGGGAGGGGAAACAGCTGCTTGAACTCCTGTCCTTTTGTCCAGGGGTTGCTCCTGTCTCAGAACCCGAGGAGGAGGAGACGCCGGATCCAGAGGGGGAGACTTTAACCATTGTGGCCAAATTCCAGCCCTTGGTCATGGAAACAATGACGAAGAGCAAGGATGGCTTCTTGGGAGTAGGTGTCCTGCAGGCCACAAATCCTGGGATAAACACAAACAAGTTCTGGGCTGGGAGCAGCACCAGGAATACCTTGGGAGGGGGACATGGTCCTGCTGAGTCCCGTGGGATGTGCTGTGACAGGGACCCCGCTGCCTCCCTCGGCATTTCGGGGTTCCAGCACACTCAGAACTCCCTTGCTGGGAAGCTGGGAGCAGGAATTAGAGCTGGCTCTGCCTCAGCTGAGTGCAGGAGCAGTGGTGTTCCCTGGCATGTTCCCCTCTCCTCTGTTACTCACATTCCTGAAGGCTGACAGAACTGTTTGGTGGGATGTGAAGAATTTGGGGTGTGATACATGTCTCTTCCCCCTTTTCCAAAGCCTCCCTGCATCCATGACATCACTGGGAGACTCCACTGTGGGCTCTGACAGCATCTTTTGTTGACAGATTTCTCACGTGGCTCTGTCTGGGCTGAGGAACTGGACGGCCCCAGCAGCCCCCATGAGTGTCCTGCTTGCCAGGCAGTTTAAAGCCTTTCTCCCTCCAAAGAATGATCTGGACCTTGGGGATCCCTGGTGGATCATTCCCAGTGAACTGAACATCTTCACTGGGTATCTCTCCAACAACAGGTTTTACCCTCCACCTCCCAAGGGCAAAGAGGTGAGCTGTGAAACTCAGATTTTTATGTGTGTATCCCTGGATTTTCTAAGGAAGCAGGAATTCTGCAGTGTATAGCCAGGAGGTAAAACCGAGAGCAGGCAAAAGCTCTGGGTGCCCGTCACAGCCAGATGAGGCTGACTTGAGTAAACTTCATCTTGTTTGTTTAATTGTGTGGGATCTGAGGACAGTTTTTCCCAGAGAGGGTCGTTCAGAAAGGACCCAGTGTGATCATTCCTGGTGGAACAGGTGATAGCTGGGGCTGTGTGCGCTCAGCAGGCAAAGCCTGGCTGTGCATCCCCTCCCTGGTGGCTTCAGTGGCTGTGCTCCCACCCCTCCAGAGGCTGAGGCATGGCTGGAGGCAGCCCTGCCCCTCAGTTTGCGTTGTGCTGGGCTGATGGAAAGCTGCAGCCCGTGGGAGCAGCGCAGGGAGCGTGGAAGATGGATTTATCTGTGGCAGCAGTGCCTCGCTGTGTCTCCTTGGTGTGTGATTAGGTCACTCTCTGAGCTGGCTGTTAAATCACAGCCTTCCTGCTCGGCTTTGGGGCTGCGTGGAGGAACAAGGAGCATTCTCAGTGCTGCTCTGCAATTCCTCCTGCAGGTGATCATCCACAAGCTGCTGAGCATGTTCCACCCGCGGCCCTTCGTGAGGACGCGCTTCGCCCCGCAGGGAGCCGTGGCCTGCGTCCAGGCCAGCAGCAGCTTCTACTACACCATAGCATTCCGGTGAGCCCCGGGGCTGGGGACACCCCTCAGCCTGTCCCCTGGCCCTGCCAGCCCCTGGCACAGAGCACAGCTCTCCTGGCACGTGCAGGGCGTTCCCCAGTGCCGTGGCTGCGAGGGAAGGGAGGGTGGCTCAAGCCAAAGGTCGCCTGTGCTGCCAGTGGCACTGGGTCCTCGTGCAGGACATCGCCCCTGCTTGAAAGGGGAGAGTCTGGCTAGCAAGAATTTTGTTAGATTTAGGTTAATCGGGGGTGGAGAGCGCACAGAATTGTTTTACTGGGAGTGTTACACACAGCTTTTGTGTCTGATCAAGCTGGAGTGGGGAGGGCTGAAGGGGTCCTGTTCTGTCCCTGTGTTTATAGGAACAAATACAGGATAAAGTATTTCATCCTTCCTGGATGCTCAGTTCCATTCTCCACTGGAGATGCTCCTGACCCAGGGCATCTGTTCCAGTCTTTCACCCTCTGCTTTGTGTGACATGAAAAGCTTTTTCAGCTCCACCTCCCTTGCCCAGTTTAGGTTCATAATTTCGGGTGCCTGGAGACAGCTTTTCTGGGCTGTCACCTGCAGTGCAGGATCCCAGCTGATGGCTCCTCTCTCCTTTCAGGATCCACGCTGAATTCCAGCTGAACGAGCCACCAAACTTCCCCTTCTGGTTTTCCCCGGGGCAGTTCACAGGTTACATTGTCCTGTCCAAGGACTCTTCCCACATCAGGGACTTCAGGCTCTTTGTTCCCAACAACAGGTACAGCAGTTTCCCTCTCATTTCTTGGAAACTCAGAGTGTTTTGAGCTCCGCAGTTGCCTGTCAATGCATTTCTGCATCACTGAGGATCCCTGACCCATCCAGGGCCTGATTCACTCCCCAGTAACTGTCCCTTGGAACTGGGAGGGTGGGGAGGGACAGGCAGGGTGTGGCAGGACTGGCAGTCCCAGAACGTGGCTGCAAGCACCGAACTTCAGCATGCTCCTCCTCCAACAGATTTTTTTTGATGGAGTCTCACAGGTGAAGGTTTTGTGTGCAGAGCTTTGCAGCAGCTCGTTCCTGCTCTCTGGCAAGGAGCTGGAAGGGTTTCAGGGGGAAGAAGCCTCAAATCTCCTTGCCCATGACGGGAGTGAAAATTCTATTACAACGTTACCCTGGCGACTCAACCCCGGTGGCTGTGTCAGCACATTTCTTACAGCCAGCAGGCACTTTGGGCTCTGCCAGCAGCCATTTGCTTCCAAAAAACCACTTTTAAAAGTTCAGCAGGATCAGAATGTGCGAGTGAAGTGCTGGGAAGGAAGAGGGAGCAAAGACATCTCTCTCTGGTGTCGTTTGACAGAGTTCAGAGGTGTTGAGTGCCTTTTCCCAGGGTGCTGAGTGGGTGCCTGGGCCCTGCTCCAGCAGGGATCTGGTGTTCCTGGGCTGGAGCAGGGAACACACAGATCTGCAGGTTCAGTGCTGACCCTTTGTTTGGGGTTTCCCATGCACAGCTTTAGCCCTGGGTGACTCTTGGGTTCCCCGTGCAGGTCCCTGAACGTGGACATGGAGTGGCTCTACGGGGCAAGCGAGAGCAGCAACATGGAAGTGGACATTGGATACCTGCCTCAGGTCTGTGCCCTCTCCCAGTGCTCCACACGTGCCCAGCTCCTCCTCAGGGCTCTGTGCTGCCACGGCTGTGGGCTGTGGAACCTCTGTGACCCATTCCTTAGAGCTTTCTCTTGATCATTTCAGTACAGCAGTGGAATTTCCATTTATCTGTGTCTGTCCTCTGCAGCCCCACTGGCAGCTCTTCTGAAATTTTCCTTTTTTCTCTCAGTGTGGGTTGACTCCTAAGCTCTTGGAGACTTTTTCCTTTTTTAAAACATTGCCTGACAGGCAGGAGGGAAGATGAGGAGCTGAACCCAGCCCCTGAGTCCAGAGCAGGATATGAACAACATTGGGTCTGGAGGTTATTCTCCTGTTTTGTGGTAATCCCAGCTCTTGGGACAGGAAACCTAAGCCAGAATTCTGAATGCCTAAATTCAACAGGCCCATTTTCTCCTAAACTAGAGCCGTGTTTCTTTTTAATTGGCAAAAGTCAGGAGAGCAGATTTAGCAGAATCATTTCAGCTGTACCAGAGCACGAAGCACAGGGAAGCTCCTGGGCAGCTTTTCCTGCTGCTCCCTCTCGTGGCTTCCCAGGGCTGAGCTGGTGACAGCAGCAAGAGCTTCTCATTAGCCCTGCAGATCCTAATGATTGGAAGGATCTGGTGTCCCACGGTCAGCAGTCTCCACTGGGAACCTGGAGCCTGTGCATTTCCAATCTAGTGAGCACAGCCACACTGAGGGAAATGAAGTTCCTTTCCTGGTGTTTCCCTGGCAAAGGGCAGCTGCAGGAGGTGGCAGATCAGCTGTATGTTCACTGGGAGCTGCACGGTGTTCTTTTGGATCCTGGAGGCCAGGAGAGGGCTGTGTGCAGGGTCCCAGCCAGGCTGTTCCCCTGCAGATGGAGCTGGAATCCACAGGGCCCTCGGTGCCCACCGTGATCCACGACGAGAACGGGAACGTCCTGGACAGCAGGGACCCCTCGGGGGAGCCCATCCAGTTTGTGTTTGAGGAGATCACCTGGCAGCAGCAGATCCCCTGGCAGGAGGCAGCCCGCAGGCTGGAAGTGGCCATGTATCCATTTAAGAAGGTGAGGAAGGGGCTGGGCTCTCCTTGGCACATTGATTTGGGGCACACTGTCCTCACTGAGCCACCCAGTGACCTGGAGGGCCAGCAGAGTCCAGAGGCTCCAGCCTGAGCAGCATCCAGGGCACTGGGAGGGTGTCCCAAGGTGTTTGGGGTCACACAGCAGCACAGGCAGGAGCAAAGCCTCCATGTCAGGTGTCCCCAGGATCCTCATCCTTCTGCCTCTTATCGGTGCCTGCTGCTGTGATTTGGGAGCAGGCAGGTAATTGTGCTGCTTACAAATGGTTTTTCCTCTGGCATTACTTCTCCAGCACCCAGGTGCCTCTGGACCAAGCTTTCCTTATCAGCAGAGAGCACACAATCTGCCTGTGCCTCTGCAGCCTGCAGCCAGACTCAGATTTATAGCTCTGGGTGACCCAAGCTATTAAACATGCCAGCAGCCTGTGGAGCAGATGGCTACTGCCTGTCACTGCTTCCTTGGCTGAAGGGACACGGTTTGGTGGCTGCCTGCTTGTGCCTGAGCTTACAAATGTCCCTTCAGGCTGCCAAGATGTTAATATCAGTTCCTCTCATTTGAGTGATTGGAGCAGGCTGTGTGCAGGCTCCCTCACAGCCAGTTCTCAGGCTGTTTCAGGAGGTTTTGGAAAAAAATATCTCCCAGATTTCCCAGCAGCTGAGGTGGGGTTGCAGGCAGCCTGGCTGTCGCCCTGGTGCAGATGTTCTGTGCAGTGTGTAAGATCAGGGAGGGCTCTGCAGGTGCCAGGGCCACCACAGTCTCCCCAGGAGGTGAAGCTGTCCCTGGGGACACCCCCACGGCTGTCACCTGTTTGAATCTGTGAGTCCTGCTGCAGATGGAGCTCTGTGTGGGTCAGCCCTGGCTCTGGTTCCTTCAGAGCCCTCCTGTTGGAGCTGGGCTGTTCTGTGCCTGTTCCTCACGCTGTCCCTCTGCCCCCAGATCTCCTACCTGCCCTTCACAGAAGCCTTTGAGAGGGCACAGGCAGAGAAGAAGCTGGTGCACTCCATCCTGCTTTGGGGTGCCCTGGATGACCAGTCCTGCTGAGGTGAGGAGGTGGCCAGCGTGCCTGGAGGGATGCTGTGAGGAGAGCTGGGGCTCAGGAGGCTGGCCAGGAGCCAGCAGGAAACCTTGTGTCACCTGTTCTGGCTCTGGAGGTGCTGAAGGGACAAAGGCTGGGAGTGGGGAATTGCTGATGTGAGCTCAGCAGCACCAGCTCTGTCTGAGACAAGCTGTGGGTGTAGTTTGTGTAGTTTGTCGAGGTGGAGACGTGGCTTTGGTCTTTGCCCTTCCTCTTTCCTGCTGGGGGAGAGGCAGCAGTGGCAGGGAAAGGGGACACTGCTCTCTCTGCCTTGTCCCTGGCACCTGCACAGAGCCTGGCCTGCCCTCGGGGCTGTCCCAATGGGCAGCTTCTTCTCCTCGGTGCCTGAGAGCTCCTGTGCCACGCTGGGCAGGAGGGATGGGTGGGAGGAGAAGGGTCTCTTCAGTGCTGTCTGCCCTGAAAAACCCTCAGCACTGGGCTGTGCTGGGCATGAACAGCAAGTGGCACTTGGGTGGCTTCCATGGCTGGCTTCTCCTGGGCCTTCTCTGCCTGGCTTGGGCTCTGCTGTGCTGCACCTCTCTGCCAGCAGCACCTGTAGGGAACAAAAGCCATGGAAAACTGCCAAAACCAGAGCAAAAAGACAGTGGGGAGGGCTGGGGGGAGCCAGAGTCAGCTGCCACTCAGCAGGTGGCATGGAGCATGGTGACAGTGACCTCAGGAAGCAGCAGCAAAGCCTCCTGTGCCTCTTCCCGTGCCAGGTTCGGGGCGAACTCTCCGGGAGACCGTCCTGGAAAGTTCGCCCATCCTTGCCCTGCTCAACGAGAGCTTCATCAGCAGCTGGTCCCTGGTGAAGGAGCTGGAGGAGCTGCAGGTGAGGCTCACACTCTGCTGGGGGTGCCACGGGGCCAGGGGGAGCTGCCTCCTGTGCCAGGGGGATTTCTGTTCCCAGCCCTCCCTGTCCTCGGCCAGGCGGATGGCAGGTGGAGGCGGCCTGAGAAGTGGCGCAGTGACCCCCTTGGCTCTGTCCTGGTGCCAGTTTTAAAGCTAAACCAGATGCTTCTCTGTGAGACAGCCCTGCCCAAGGCCTCTGGTGCCATCAACCAACTGACTCCCCTGCAACCCGGGGGACAGCCAAATAACCAAATAAGTGTCTGTACCCTGAGGCTCCTGACTGAGCCTTTCCCCACTTCTGAGCCTGTGCTGTCAGCTGGGATCAGTCACAGAGCTGGAGACTCTGGGAAAGGCTGGGATCAGACTGTTGGTGTGCCTGTGATGGGGTGATTTTATTGTCTGGGGAGAAAAGCTGCAGCTGAAATGGGAGAGGGAGCCTGAAAGGGAATGGGAAAGCAACCTGTGAGAATGGCACCAGTTACCATTACACTGCAAAGCAACTCTCTGCTCCCTCCCTCCCTCTCTCCTGTGCTCTGTGTGCTTCCCCTGTGCCATTCTGCCACTTCTGGGGTGTGCAAATATGTGTTTTTTTGGGATCTCCCTGCAGAGCAACAGAGAGAATGAGTTTTACAGCAAACTGGCCAAGCTGCACCTGGAGAAATACAACTTCCCCGTGGAGATGATCATCTGCCTCCCCAACGGCACGGTGGTAGGGCTGGGCTCTGCCCCATGGAACGGGTTCTCTGCAATCTCCCAGACCTGGGACTGCCCCTTGAGCCTTTGTCCCTCTACCTAGAAATCTGAAACAAATGTGTTTTTATTCAGAACAGCAGCAGCTCTGGGCAGGGGCAGAACAGACTTGTACCAAGTGAGATTCCTCACAGTCCCTGAGATTTGGGGAGCCACTGTAGCTTTGTTTCCTGCACCCATGGCCCTTTGTGCTCATCCTTTGAAGAAAATCTCCTGATCAGCACCTTCCAGCACATTTCTCTCTCTCAGCTCCCAGAACTGGTCACAGCAGATCAGCCATGAGCCAGCCCACACTCTCTGGCTCTGCTGTGCTCCCCACTGCCCTCCCCCTGGATTTGGGGAACAGCTCCTGACACCTGGCAGCGTGGTGCTGTCTGTGCCAGCTGCTGGGCTGGGCTGGGCTGCTCCCACCCAGCCTCCAGCTGCTCACAGCTGCAGGTCCCCTCGCTGTCCCCGTGGGGCTGGGGGCTGTGACAAACCTCAGCAGCCCCAGTGTCCCCCTTTCCCAGCTCCGTGGGGCAGCAGGAAGTGTTGGAAGCTCAGGTGCTGGTTTTGCAGCGCCCCAGGATGATCTGAGCCTCCAGGATTTTTCCCAAATCATCTTCTTCTTAACCTAAGCAAAGGGTCAGCACCCTTGGGAGAAGATCACACATTTTTCTCTGACTGTGAAATTCAGACCTGAATTCTGGTTCCTGAATTAGCATTTGCAAAGAATTAGGTATTCTGTAAGAGCTGTGACAGCCTTGTCACCTCTGTCCTGGCTGCAGGCCAAGGCAGTGGGTGGGGAATTGTTCTGACCCTCAGAAGTCTCCTCTCATCTGCTTTCTTTGCCAGATTCACCATATCAATGCCAACTATTTCCTGGACATTACTTCTATGAAGCCTGAAGATGTTGAAAGCAGCATCTTCAGTTTCTCAAGCAATTTTGAAGACCCTTCAACTGCAACTTACCTCCAGTTCCTGAAGGAAGGGCTGCAGAGAGCAAAACCGTACCTGCAGCCCTAAAACAGGCACCTGAACGCCCCCCTGAGATGGCCAAAGACTTCAGAGATCTATTTTGATTACAGCACATCCCCCTCATCTCCATGCCAGACGTTGAACTGCAGGCAGTCCCAGCCTGGGCTGTGCTCTGGATCTTGCTTTGAGGCCGAGCTCCAGGTGGTACCATTTACACAACCTGCATTTTCCAGCATTTTTACAGGAGTGAAAATACTTGAATCCGTTCTGAGTGCACACACCTGGGTGTGCCAGCCACCCTCATTTCTCTGCAGCTCCTCTTAGGACTGGTGAAACTGGTTTAGTGACCCCAGACCTGCTGAGGGCAGGGAGCAGCGTTGTCATTGCGACCCAACACTCGTGGTGAGGACAGAGCCAGCAGCCCTGGGCAGCTCCCACCCCACACAGCCTGGTGTCCTGTGCAGCTCTGGACAGTGCCTGGCAGTGACAACGTGTGTGACAGGACTGTGGCAGCTGTGCCTGGCACTGACAGTGTGTGTGACAGGACTGTGGCAGCTGTACCTGGCACTGACAGTGTGTGACAGGACTGTGGCAGCTCTGGACAGTGCCTGGCAGTGACAGTGTGTGTGACAGGACTGTGGCAGCTGTACCTGGCAGTGACAGTGTGTGTGACAGGACTGTGGCAGCTCTGGACAGTGCCTGGCAGTGACAACGTGTGTGACAGGACTGTGGCAGCTGTACCTGGCAGTGACAGTGTGTGTGACAGGACTGTGGCAGCTCTGGACAGTGCCTGGCAGTGACAACGTGTGTGACAGGACTGTGGCAGCTGTACCTGGCAGTGACAGTGTGTGTGACAGGACTGTGGCAGCTCTGGACAGTGCCTGGCAGTGACAACGTGTGTGACAGGACTGTGGCAGCTGTACCTGGCAGTGACAGTGTGTGTGACAGGACTGTGGCAGCTGTGCCTGGCAGTGACAGTGTGTGACAGGACTGTGGCAGCTGTACCTGGCAGTGACAGTGTGTGTGACAGGACTGTGGCAGCTCTGGACAGTGCCTGGCAGTGACAACGTGTGTGACAGGACTGTGGCAGCTGTACCTGGCAGTGACAGTGTGTGTGACAGGACTGTGGCAGCTGTGCCTGGCAGTGACAGTGTGTGACAGGACTGTGGCAGCTGTACCTGGCAGTGACAGTGTGTGTGACAGGACTGTGGCAGCTCTGGACAGTGCCTGGCAGTGACAACGTGTGTGACAGGACTGTGGCAGCTGTACCTGGCAGTGACAGTGTGTGTGACAGGACTGTGGCAGCTGTGCCTGGCAGTGACAGTGTGTGACAGGACTGTGGCAGCTGTACCTGGCAGTGACAGTGTGTGTGACAGGACTGTGGCAGCTCTGGACAGTGCCTGGCAGTGACAACGTGTGTGACAGGACTGTGGCAGCTGTACCTGGCAGTGACAGTGTGTGTGACAGGACTGTGGCAGCTGTGCCTGGCAGTGACAGTGTGTGACAGGACTGTGGCAGCTGTACCTGGCAGTGACAGTGTGTGTGACAGGACTGTGGCAGCCGTGAGCTGAGCATGAGGGGGTCACCCTTTGTGAGCTGGTGGCCTCGCTCAGGCAGGGTCTGTGCCCCTGAGGGTGGCACAGGGACACCAGGAGTGGCCACCAGGTTGTTGAGGTTGGCTGCAGCTCAGAGGGGCCAGGTGAGGATCAGGTTGAGAGCCCCCAGGAGCTCCCCCAGTGACCCCAGGCTAAAGGACACAGCAGTGAGCAGTGTCCCACCCATCCAGCCCTCCCAGGGCTCCCTCCCCAGCAGCTCTGGGAGCTTCTCCCAGTGTCCCCTTGCAGCTGCTGCTCTGCCCCTGTTTGCTTTGAGCTTCCAGGTCGTGCTGGCTGAGGAACCACCAAGTTCCCTCTGGGAGCTGCCCTGAGAGCATCACCTGGGTGAGAACTGGGCAGTTCTAAAAGCCAGAAGTACAAAAAGATATTTTCAGGAATTTTTTTTCCAAAGAGATTGTTCAGACATGAAGCCATTATCCCTTATCTGAAGCCACCCTGAGCAGTTGCTCCTCCTCTGTGCCAATGCCTGGATACAGAGTGAGCATGGTTTTGTCATTTGGAGAAGGAAGGGTTAAGTGAAACGGGTTTTAAGGCAGACCTGTGAGGAGACAAGGCATCTTCAGTAGCTGCCTGCAGCCAGCCCTGGCTGGTGATGCTTTTTTTGCTCTCCGAAGCACAATTTTGTTGGACCAAATCAAATTAAGGGAAAAGCCTTTTTTTTTTTTTTATTTTTTTTTTCTCCAGACCAGGTATTTTCATTCCTGGGCTCCAGGTCCTGGGGGGAGCCTGGGGGTGGCAATAACCCTGTCCCCACCCTGCCTCAGCCTTCCTGTCCATACCTGAGCCTGGAGACTGAGCTTAGCTGCACCTCTGGGCTGAACCAGTCACCTCACTAATTGCTCTGGTGAGATTAATTAACGACCCCGGGGTGTTTCTCAGTGTTGGCTCTGTAACTATGCATTAGCTCTGCACTTTCTCACACCTCAGTGTGCCAGGCTGGAGCCTCCAGGCAGCACTGGAGACAGTTCTTGTCATCCCGTGGAGGACTCTGATCCCTGCAGGGCTCCAGCTGGGAGGAACCTTTGGGATCCCACAAAGTACAAAGCGTTTTTTGTCCCGTGAGCTCCTTGCAGCCACCTCCCGGGAGAAGGGGATGAGTCCGGATAGTGGCAGAGGGAGCCCAAAGGCCACGCCAAGCTGGAGCAGCCTGGGGGATCCCGAGGGGTCACGGGGGACGCGCCAGTGTCCCTGTGTCCCAGTGTCCCTGTGTCCCTGTGTCCCTGTGTCGCTGTGTCGCTGTGTCGCTGTGACCGTGCCGAGCTCTGTCGCTGCCCCGTGGTGCTGGGCTGCGATGAAGCTGCAGCCTCAGCAGTTCGTGCCGAGCGTTTCTCGAGTGTCCCCCGCGGTTGTGTACCTCCCCGGCAGCGGGCCCCGTGTTGCTGCCGCCCGTCCCGCGCCTTGTGACGCCCTGGC
>VXBQ01002640.1:0-10645 GCA_013400175.1 Phainopepla nitens | reverse complement strand
GTATCAGTCCAATGTTTTCTTTATACCTTCTGTTGTTATTAACATACATTAAAAAAACCCTTGTTATCTAAAATAACAATGGTCGGTTTCAACTCTAGTTGTGCATTGGCCTTTTGTGTCTTCTCCCTGCATATATGAACCATGTCTCTGTGATCCTCCTGCAAAGCCTCGCTTCCAGAGATCATACAATTTCTTTTTCTTCTTGAATTCTACAAGGAGTTCCCTGTTCAGCCAAGCTGGTCTTTTGCCTCACTTGCTTGACTAATGATATGCTGGAATTGCCTGTTCTTGTGCTTCTAAAAGGTACTTAAAAACTGACCAGCACTCATGGACCCCTAAACCCTCAAAAGCAGATTCCCTGGATACTCTGCTAAGTTTCTCTCTGAATAGCTTAAACTTTGCTCTCTTGAAAGCCAGGGTAGCAACTCTGCTGGCCATTTTTCTCATTACACCAAAAAATTTTGAACTCAATTATTTTGCGATTACTGTGGCCCTACCTACCATGACATCTCCCATGAGTCCTTCTCTATTCACAAACAAGTCTAAGAGGGCATCTTTCCTCATTGGGTCAGTGATCATTTGTGTCAAGAAGATATCTTCCACATCCTTCAGGAATTTCCCAGGCTTGCTTGTCACCTCAACAACCTGTAGCCCTCTATCCCAGCATTCCAGTCATGGGACTCATTCCACCAAGTTTCACTAATACCAATGGTATGGTAGCTCTGAGAGCTGAATAACACTTCAAGCTCATCCTGTTTGTTTCTCGTGCTGAATATGTTGGTGTACAAGCATTTCAGATATGCTCCTGAGCTCTCAGTGGTCCCTGGGGACCAGTATAAATGTTCCCACTAGCATTGCCACATTCAAGTAATGCCATGCCAATCTTTGGCTTACCTACTGCAATTCTCTTGGTATCCTCTTCCCCCATCAATTCTAGTTTAAAGCTCTTTCCATCAGCCCTGTCAGTTTATGCCCAAATATGTGTTTTCCCTGTTTGGACAGGTGGATCCTATCAGGTCTCAGCATACCATGTCTCTCAAAGGCTCTTCCATGGTTTAAAACTCCAAAGTTTTGGTGCAGGTACTGGTCCTGGAGCCAGGTATTGATATTCTGGGTTTGTCTGTTTCTTCCAAAGTCTTCCCCCGTTACTGAGAGGATTGAGGAAAATACTACCTGTGCTCCAAAACTTTTTATCATTTTTCTCAGGGCTCTGAAGTCTCTTTCAATTGACTTCAGCCTTTTTGTTGTGACATCATTTGTACCCATGTGAAAAAGTTAAATAATAAAAAGCTATTTGTCAGAATAATTAACAATTGATTTTGTATTTTTGGTTTGTGGCCCTTAATTAGGGGAAAAACAATAAAATGAAATAATGCATTTCAGTATTTGAAGTTAGGAATGGTCAGATTTTATTTGCAGAACATTGTTACTGTTAAGTTACTGCTTAGTGCATTCTAGTTTTTCCTACTGTCAAGTGATGTGATATTTAAATAAAATGGCATTATATATATGTATTAATTAAAACTCAGAGAAGCACAGGGAATTTATATATTACGTTATATAAATATTTAAAGGTTTTCCTGGTTTTGGACAAATTGAACAGGTCTGACTTTCTAAGCAAGTTGAAGAAAATATAGGTTGAATTTGCACCTTTTGACCTTGACTGACCTTTCTGAAGAAGAGCTATTTTTAACACGTGTTTAGATCTCTCAAAATAATAATTTTACTTTTACAATTTGTGCATTTTACCATTGGGAAAAAAAACCCCTATACTTTCATGACTTAATTTGTCGTTATTAGGATAAACAGTAATTTAACTACTTTTCTTTACAATGGAAGTCTTTTCTACAAATTGTAGATGATATCACCTTTTCTGGATACAACTTGGAGTTGGGTAATATGAAAGTGCAATAGTATTCCAAGTGCCATGATGAGCTTATTCATTTTTTTCATATTTGATTGAAAAATGTCATAATAAATGAATGATTATTGGTATTTGCTTTTCTTTCAATAAGACAAAGAAATTCAACATGTTATCAAAAATGCTTAATTTTATATGAAACATCATCATCAGTGTTCCACTGACCTAATAACATGTTGATCCTGGAACCATGAACACTTAAAATGCCTATTAAGTTGTAAGAAAAGGGAACCCTAATGCAGGAGCAGTAGTTCTGTATTTCTCCATGTCGCTGTAATGGATTCAGTAGTAGTGTTAACATTGGCACTGTACATTTTCTTTCCTTCTTTGATCTTGGATAACCTATAATAGCATAACATCTAGTTACTCAGTGTTTCCAGAAAGTTTGAACTTCGTTTGCTCCCCATTGACTAGACTCTCTTGCCTACAAATCTAGGGATAATATTGCTATTCCAGTGGAGTCAGCATCCACGTTTTTCTTCAGCAGGAATAGAATTTCACTGATGGTGCTAGATATAAGGCAAGAAAGAGTATGTTGGATGATTTCAGTAGATGTTGATTTGGACTTTGGAGGCTACATCCTCAGTTAAAGAGGATTTCTTAATTATTATATACTTGAAAGGTGCAGAATTTCATGGCATACTTTTTGTGTACGGAAAGCAGTAGTGGTAGAGTAGCTCCGAAATGTTTAAACAGTGTTCAGTTAAGCTGTGTATCCATCAACTAAAATTAAACTTAGTTTCCTCCACTTTATGTGCATGATCTTATTTCTGTATCTCATAAAAGTCTTGAGGTCAGTTACCAAATGTTTTTAAAATGCTTTGTAGGTAGAAAGTACAAAATATATTCTTCAGTTTTTCAAATTACAGAATACAAATTTATTGTTCATGTTTGGATATTTATGAGCAGGTTCTATACCAGCCTTGGTATGTGTACAAATTTTAAAATACATAACCTTTGACAGAATGCTATCAATAACAATTAACAATACATACGTGGAACATGGAAACAACAACTAGAAATATGTGCATACATATTGATGTGAGAAGTAAGATTTTATTGTTTTTCAACACTTTACTGCATAGTGGTTTCTTTTGTTTATTAAAAAGACAATGATAAATTCATGGTTCTTCTTTAAAATGAGAAATTATTTTGCTTTTTTTTTAAGGACCAAGGTAACTTTTTATAGACACAGCCTGACAAAAGTAAAGTTTGTTTGAAAGCATCTGACTGCTTGAAATAGGATTTGATATAGTTTTGTAGAATTGCTATCAAAATGTTAGATCAACAAAATTGAATAATTAGGTATCTCATTACAGAATATGCCTTGAAAAAATGAGCTTGGAGATAATGTGTATTTTCATGAATTCAAATAATAATGTGCAGTTACTCTGAAGAAACACATGTATGTGTGGAAGCCTATTTGTGTATTGCAAAGCAGAACTGAATTATTTAATTAAATTACAAAGAACAGAGGCAAGATTCAAAGTCTGGATCACAACATTTTGACACATTTCAATCTGAATACACAAGTCTCCAGGGTCAAATTCTTAATGTACAATTTTGACATTGATAAATTAAATTTTCCTGATTTCTGTGTATGTAATTTCTTGCTTAAATAGTATGAATTCTATTGAAGTCTCATTAATATTTGGATCTGAGATTGTATCCTGCTTCTATTGAAGCCAATGGTCAAATTTCTATGGGAGCAAGACTGATCTGTAATTAATAGGGTCAAGTGTTATTAACATCAAGCAACAACAACAAAACATCTTTAATAATGACTAGTGTAAGGTACTCTTAAATCTTGGATTTATAATACATTATGAGGAAGTGATAAAGCAATTGAAAAATTACTCATAAGGGGAAAGATTGGAATTTGAAATATAGTCAGAGGAATCATTATAGTTCATTAATTTACATGTAAATACTGATGTTTGCCAATGGAATTATAAATTGCAAGTGAGCTGGAGACTATACAGATAAATACAAATACATAGTTCTTTTCCTGAAACAGTCTTAAGAGAAAACATGTTGCTTCTGTATTTGCCAGAATCATGTGTGCATTTACTAGTTTCAATTTATATGATTGATGAAAAAGGGATGTTAAAACTTGAAATATGTGTGTATACACACATGCGTACAACACACATTTTATATATAAATTTACAGGATACAAAAACACCAGTTAAATGTTTAATAACTTTATGGATAGCAGTGTTATTTTAAGACAATAGAAAACACTCTAGCTTCTCTAAATCAGCTTGTTATTTTTAGTCTGTGGAGGACCCAACTATATAGCATTACCAAATCACACACCACAGTTGTATTCTGAAAAGATATTTTAATTTGGAATGGCAAGATACTTTCCAGTGCTACTCATCAACATGTATGGTGTTCAGCAGTGTTAAGTGCTAGGTTTAAGTTGGTCAGGGATATTATGGAAAGTTGTGTGACATTTTTCTCAGATCAAAATTCAAAGATATAATTTATTTTATTAATTTTCCTTGAATCATATTGTATTTGTTTTGGAAGCAAATCTGCTATCTAGGTATCATAAAGCTTAGAATATCAGTTGTTTCAGTGTCAAGCTTCCTTCATATTACAGCAAGTTTAATGAATCAAATGCTGGTCTAAGCTTTTTATTGAAAGTTACTTTTGAACGCCAAAACCCAGAAATTCCTAAACAGTAATCAAATTCTCAATTTATAGAAGGTTATTTAGAAGATTCACATCCCCTCTGCCAATAAAATTGAATCTAGACACTGCTGTTTGAGAATGTGAAACAAAATGAAGGATATGCATGCATTTTCAAAGTACTGAAGTTGTGATATGAGAAGTACTGGGGAAATAGTTTGCTCTGTTGCTCATTGTAGATAAATTGTTTCTGATACAGCTGAGAAAAATGCAGACCCTTAAAAAGGAACATGGACTTGTTGACACAAGTAGCAATGGGGACAAAATCATGGTACTTAAATCTACTTTAGCAGAAGTGTCTGAAGAATTGTCTGCAAATGCAGAGATGCTACTCACTGAAGCTAGTGGAAAAAGCAAATCTTCAGCTTGCCGGAGAAAGTGAGAATTCATTCCAGATGAAAAGAAGGATGCTATGTATTGGGAAAAAAGGCAGAAAAATAACGAAGCTGCTAAAAGGTCTTGTGAAAAACGGCGACTGAATGACCTTGTCTTAGAGAGCAAACTAATTGCACTGGGAGAAGAGAATGCCACTTTAAAGGCAGAGCTGCTGTCTTTGAAACTGAAGTTTGGTTTAATTACTTCTGCAGCCTATGCCCAAGAGATACAGAAACTTGGTAGTGCAACAGCTGCGTATTTTCAAGATTATCAAAGTCCCAAATCAAATATTAACTCATTTGTGGATGAACATGAACCATCTATAGTTGGTAGCAGTTATATTTCTGTCATTAAACATTCTCCTCAAAGCTCTATGTCTGATATGTCTGAAATATCATCACTAGAGCATACTCAATCAAGTTGTATGCAAAACAACTGCAGAAGTCCTGAAAATAAGTTCCAGATTATAAAACAGGAGCCTGTGGAATTACAGAGAGAGACAAGAGAACAGAAGTTCACAGAAAGCATCCATATATCCACACTACATGGGAACTACCTTTAACATGTACTCACATTCTCTTCCTCTGTTCCAAGTCAATAGGTTCTCAAGTAATTCCCCCAGAACTTCAGAAACTGATGATAATGCAGTTGGAAAGTCATCCGATGGAGAAGATGAACAGCAGGTTCCTAAAGGTCCAATCCATTCCCCAGCTGAACATAAAAATATTTGTGCAACAGTTAAAGTTCCAGAAGTGAATTCTTCAGCTTTGCCTCACAAGCTTCGAATTAAACCCAAAGCCATGCAAGTTACGGTGGAAGCAGTAGATAATGACTATGATGTTGCACAGAAACTATCATCACCTTTTGATATGTCATCAAAAAGACATGCTGAGCGTTAAAAACATACTGCACAAAACTTGGTGCATTCTTCTCTCACTCCTTTCTCAGTTCAAGTGACTAATATCCAACACTGGTCTTTCAAACCAGAACTCTGGCATCAAAAGGAACTAAATGTAAGAATTCGGAGTGGTTGCAAATCTGAAATAGTTGAAATAAAAAACAGTATCTTCAGTGTCTCTGAGTCAAAGAAGCTGTATTTGAAGCAGGGCATGGCAAACTTATCTGCAGAAATTGCTTTCCTCAAAAGAATTATAACTGCACAACAAATCTGAGCATCAGACTCTGGTTAAGTTACTACTGAATAAAGGCTTATTGTTGTTTTTATATTAAAAAAAGTCATTTGTAGTAGATAAATTTGTTTTGTATTATGCTGACATCACTGGACTTGTGATGTCATTTCACTGTAATGTTCATATAATGTCTGGTGTCTTTTTGTGCACAAATTATCATAGAGACTAGGCTGTGTTATGATCATTATGCCTTGTTGTCATGGTTTAGGAATAGTACTCTCTAATTTAGTGCTCCTACTGAGACTCTCCAAACCACAATGGTGCTCGCTCGCTCACTCCTCCTTCCCCTCCTTCTCTTCCCCTGTAGCAGCTGGAGAGGGGAAGTGGAGGTACAAAAGGTCAAGATCATGGGTTGAGATAAGAACAATTCACTAGAAACAGCAATGAGATAAGAAAACGAACAGTAACAGCAACAATATTACTAACAAAAGTGTACAAAAGAGAAAATGACTGCTCCTTCCCTTGGGACTGGCACCCCCCAAATTGCTCCCTCCAGCTTGGGACGAGCACCACCCAACCACTCCATCTGGCTTGGAACAAGCGTTAGCCCACCTCTCCATCCACCATGCTTGCTTGACCAGAAGGAACCTCTTCTCCCTGGAAGAGAGTCCCTTTCCCCTGCCCCTGGCAATAATTTGAGGTGGTATAGAATAACCTCCAGGTCCTAGCCATGCCCTCTCCTGGCTACTGCAAAAATTAACCCTGTCCTGGCCAGAACCAGGACACTTGTTTATAGTCAAGTAACCACTACAAATTATATATATAGTGAACTTAGTTTTCTTTTTCTTCTTCTAAACTGTGCAAATAACCAGTTACAATAAAATACTGGTGACAAGAACAAAACATTTACTCCAGTTCAATAGTTTTTTATGAACTTGTAAAAATGTTGTTAATTAAAAAAAAGACTTGCTTCTTACACCATGTTCAACTTAAATTATATATTTGGTTTTTACAGCCAAACTTACACTATTTTAATTTTTTTTCTTTAAGACATTTTTTAGAAGAGAATTTAAATAAGTGGATATTTATAAATGAAACAGTACCCAATTCAAAGCTTTAGCTTTCTTTAAATAACTTCTTAGTATAAATTAAACAAAAGCCACACAAATTCTAACACAGTAATTGTAATAACAAGGAAGTTTTTCTCCTGTCTCAAATGAGAGAGTGTTTGGTTTCCTAAATGGCTTACTATAACAAATTTTTTCATTATTATAGTTTTGTGGTTTAGATGAAATTAATTATATTGGACTTGTGCATCTTCAAGTTTTAAGAGTCCTGAAGTAATTGGACAATGTCATCTTTGCCAAGGGTTATGCTTATGTCTGTCCAGGCATGGAAAGAAGGATAGTCAAAGGCTGATGAATCTGTAAACTCTGAGCTTAACTTGGCAAAATCTATATAAGGACAGACGATTGTAAGTATCAGCATTAGAGGGGATAATTTGCTATTTCAGCTCTAACTGTGGTGCATAACCGAATTGTAAGTATGAAATAAGGCTTACAGCCAATATGGTTTTTGGTTTTAATGGTCTAGTTAACTGAACTGGAATACCCTAGCTGACTACAAGGCATTTTGCCAGAAATTCTTCTCTATAAAACAGAATATGTGGAGAACAATCCAGATAGTACTAGCCCCTTAAAATTTGCATAGTCAAGGACTACTTCATATGATAACTGTACAGGGTTTTAATGTTCTTGTCTGAGAAGAGCCATTGGAGCATGGAGATTGTATTGCATCATACCCACTTGGTTGGGCTTACCAAAGTCTTTAATTCAAAAATTAAAAATAATTTACAAATATAGTGCTAGATGAAGAATTGTTTGCACCCTGTGGGTTAATACAGTGCTTATTCTTCAAAAACCACTGGCCTATGGAACTGCACAATGCTTATTCTGTAGGATTATGTTAAACATTGACCAAGAAGAACTGGAGAGTAACCAACCCAGTTATATCAACTTTTTACCAGTTCACTGGGCAGTCAAGTATGACTTTGGGGTTGCTGACCACCAGGGACCACCAAAGAGACCCCCAGGACAGAAGAACGCATGTGCCAATGGAAGGGAAGAAATGCTAATGACTTTGGGGAAATTACTATCATATATATGTTTCTTCTGGGAAAACCTCTGAATATATATGTAAAATATAGTATATAAACAGAACCTTTTCCTGTACTCAGCATGCACGATATTCTGGAGGAGATATCCCCTTGTGAATTTGGCTGAATAAAGAATGCCTGCTTCTTAATGCTACATTGGTATTAAGGAATTTTATTTCTTTACCAATTTTTGGTAACAAATAGATTGGGCAGAAGTCCTTCTCAAGTCAATTTCCCATTCTCTTAAAGTACTAATAAATAAGATTAACAAATAAGCCCTTTCTGAAAAAGTTCTTTATGGAAATGTTCCATTATAGATCATGGAAATTAATAGACTTAAGATGCTAATTAAGAAAACAGAATGGAGTTAGTGATTTTTAATTTCATATTTAACTAGAGTGAGAGGAAGTTTTTCAATTTATTTTTGGAATGAAAAGGAATGTGAGTCTCTTCTGATAGCTCTGAAGTTTGATCCAGCAGTCAGGGCAATGACAAAACTCCCTGATATCAGCAAGGCTAGGATTTTATTCTATATTTTCTTCAGGCACTGATGATTCACTATCACATTTCTGGGTGGACCTTGGCACAGAAATCACTGGTACACTTTCAATTGCTGAGGTGTACTTGTGACATTGAGAGTTAATAACACACAGACTCCTTTCTCAGAAATTGCCTGTTATTCTTTTCTCATGTCTTAATAAAATAGATGCCATACTCAGACTCTCTCTATATTTGGTAATTAATATAGATGATATATCAGTGTTACTGAAAATAAGATGAAGGTTATTGCATGAAAAAAACAGAATAACAGAAATATGAGATACCAGGCAGTGACCGCTACTGACTTTTTGCTTGCAAAATATATTCTCTAAGTAACCACAAAATTCTTTATATATTTTATGACATGTGTTCAAGGAGAGGACTTAAAAATCTCATGTATATAAGCATAAATCTGTTGTGGTTTAGGTTGGATTTTTCAATTTATTGTTATTTACTCTTTTTCATAATTAAAGATTATTATCCTCCTTCTAGCTCATATTTTCCATTTTTTTGTCTGATTAATACTTAAAAACAATGATGTAGCTAATTTGTTGAAGAGTGTCATTGCAAGTAAGCTATAGCATGGAACTTAAGAGCACAATCAGATTCTATTTATGCCCTCCATCTCTTTATTATTTGAAAAAAATAAATTGTCTTTTGTTTAAAACTAAAACTAATTACATTATTTTCTATTATGTTCATCATATTAGTCCAATATGTAGGTTAGTAGGCGTTCTCTCTACAACTCCGCAGTTGATGGCAAATCATTCTATGCCCAAGTTATTATTTCTGTGGCTAAAATTTCATAAACTGAAGTTTATGAAACCACCTGCAGGAGTGCAGGTGGTTCATATAAAGCTAGATTTTCTTCTGTAGTCTCATCCTCTACCTGGACAACTGAAAAATAACTTTGGTGTAATTGATCTCCTCACCCAGCCTCATCTTTAGCCTACTTTCCTCCAGCATGTTGTATCAGGGAAGAGGAAAAATTGCCACTGATTGGTAGGAGGGAGAGAATGCAGTCAGACTCTGCTCCCATACTCCAGCTTTCAGCATCAATGACTAATAATTTAGAATATAAATAGTAAGGATATATTTTTGTAGCCTATCTCATAGAAACACATAAAAGATGGGCATGGTTATGGTTGTGAGTAACCTTACATTGCAGATTTATATTGTTAACATTTCATGTCTGGGTTTATATACAGCATATTAAAAAAAAAAAAAAGGATCTTTACATTCTCAGGAGTTATTATTTGCTGTTAAAAAAGTGTTTAAGTGCTGATCCTGGCATGTGAATATGATTATTTTGGAAAAGGATAGGTAACATGAATGCTTTTATACTCTATAAAATCCTGTGGAAAACACTTAAACTTGAGAACTGGGATAGACTTAATTTGGTCAAGTCAGGCATATACTGGAACTATAGTGACTGAAAAATGTCTGAAGGGTATGCTTTCAAATGAGATTGTTAAGAGTGGAAACCTTATTGATTTCTCAACACAGAAAGTATTTTTCATGGGAATATAGTAATTATCATGCCAGAGAAGTTTGATTAGTCCTGAATTTTGCCTGTGATAATAGTATGAAAGGCTTCACAGAAAATTTTAAGCCCATGAAAAATACCTTTTGATTATATAAAATAGCTGAAAAGATGATGTGATGAGAATCATTGCAGCAGAATAGCATTCCATTCTGTGAACCCTGTTCCCATTAAAGATTTAGAAATATGAGAGGGATTTTGGACAAGAGCAAAAGTAGAATAATCAACTATCAAGAGTTGATTCATCAATTAAAATGTACCGATTTGAAAGCAAAACCAGTGAG
>VXBQ01002637.1:539-11111 GCA_013400175.1 Phainopepla nitens | reverse complement strand
ATAACAATGCTACTAATTCATATACTATATATATATCATATAGATATATACATAGTATATATATATAATATATAATAATTTGAATTGTTATTGCCAAGTCATAGGCATATAAATATAAAACGGTACATTGTTTGGATTACACGTAATGTAATTCTTAGCTTCATGCATTTTTTTATCCTCTGTCTCAAAGTCTGTGTTTTGGAGAACTGCTTTAATGCCAGTGGTAGAGAAGAATGAAGTGACTTATTTGTATTCCACAGGGAGCTGGACTAGAAAATATCAAGATTCACAGAACCTCAGGTCTGTGCAAACATTTGCCTCACTTTATGATGGCTATAAGCTTCTTTAGCCTCTACAAGCCTGAATCTCCCTGACTTATTTTTACTCATTTTCTTTATGTTGGTTTGAGGGTGGTGGGGTTCTGTTTGTTTATTTCTTCATTTTGGTGAAGTTTAGGTTCTTTTGTTTTGTTTACAGAATTTTTTGGTTTATTTTGTCTACCTCTAAAAACTAAATTCTGCCAGTTTTACTTGAGAAAGCTTTCCACTGTGGTATATCACTTTCTCCACCGATCTCTTATTGCTCCTCCTGTTACATCCATGGTCTTTGCTCTATTGTACAAGCTGGAAGACCAGTGCTGCAGTGGGGCTGTGAGTTGCTACATCATTTTACTTCTCTGTTTCCTGTATGTACAGAATCCTTTGCAGGCTGTTCCCCTGGCCACTCACCCAGACAGCTTCCTTTCTTTTTTCCACTGGTCACTGATCTGCCTCACTATGGGGATTTTCATCCACGGTTCCTGAAGTGGAAGAGTGAAGAGACAGACTGGATTTCCTCTAACTAAATCTGCCCTAGTAGTTCCTGCTATGGAAGCAAAGCATTGTCCTCATCTTTTCCATCTCAGAGGTCTCCTTGAAGGCTTGCCATCTTGAAAAGTAATGGTCTTCTGGCTGAATCCTCTGAGTTTTAAAGTGGAGCAAGAAAAGAAACTAAACCTAACACTCAAAGTTTCTTGCTGATTGGCACTAATGTGTGGGCTGCTTTAAAACTGGTGGAATATTATGCTACTAAATGGACAATGAGCACATTCTTATAAAGTCTTAAGTGTCTGAATTGTAGAAGATAAAATCTTGAAATAAAGCTCCAGCCTTATGAAATTGAAAGACTTTATTCTTTTACGACCTTCTGTTAAAGAAGCCAACCTAATGTTGTGTTTGCTTATCAGTACTGTGGAGTTTTCTGTTGTTAACTTTCCACTGTTGAAAACCCTTATGGCATTTCATCATGTAAGGTGTCTACCATTGCTGGTGCAGAGACTATCTCCAACACAAATACAAGGTTAGCTTAAGAGAAGGAGCTTTGAGGATTAGGTACTACTTTTTAGCTTCTTGCTTTTCAATGTGTGTGGGAAATAAAAGCCATAAAGATACAGAAGCACACATTTGAAGAAACTAATGTAACTGTGCTACTATTTGAATTATATGTTTATATTTAAAATGTTAAAAACTATTTTTAAATATTGTTCTTTAGCTGACTAGCATTTTATGGGGAATAAAAAAAAAAATCCCAACCCTTGCCAGCATATTTTTGCAGCACTGGCTCATATAACAAATCAAGAAACACAGATGCTAAGCATCTGTGTTCAGTAGTTGTATCTCACCCACCATTCTCATGACAATCCACTTCTGGTGTTACTGCAGCTGCTAGCCAAATATTAAACTCAAATAGCTCTGTGTGGGCTTGTTAGTTTCACTTTTCAGGGTAAGCAGAACAGCAGCAGTTCCAAGTAAAAGCTGTTCCCTTTGCAATCTTTTCAATTTGCTTCCTCTGCCATTTACTGAATGGTAACCTCTCCACAGATCAGTAGAATATTTATTTCTGTTGCCTGCTGCAGCATCTCTTGAGCACAAACTGGCTCCTGTTGTCACAATTTCTGGTCACCAAAAATATCAGTCTGGGTTTTTTGGTAGCTCTAGGCTTTCTGTTATGGCTGACTCAATTCTGTAGCAGCAGAGGAAGCAGACTAGAAGACATTCAAAACCAGGAGGGTTGGACACCTGTGATTCATCTCAGAGAAGCAGGTTTCTTCCACAGGTCTAGCTGTGTTGAAGGCAGTGCCTTCAGGGTACTGGGAATGCTAGATTCAACATTGCTTGGCATTGAGCAAAAATCATGACAGCTAGCTTTCCTTCATTTCTGTGGTGAGAGCTAGTTCTACTCTTTGAAGCAATTAGGTAAACACATCTAATTGCTTTGGTCCTTCACATGAAAGGTATCTTGGGACTGACACACTCTGAAGCTACTCTGTGGGAGGATCAACTCCTGTTTCTGCCTGAGGTACAACTACCTTGACAATATCTTTTATAACCTAACCTTTGAGAAAGCTTAATGGCAAGTGATATGTGTTTTTTGCCCTAGGGAGAGCTTTTGTGCTTTATTTTGTATGTGTGCCTCAGTGTCAGGGAATACTTACTGGAACTGCTTATCTAAAAATCTTCCTCCTCCAAGAAAAGGAGTTCATGGAAGCTATTTCTAGATCCTGAAATGCTCTCCCAGAGAGCTCCAATATGTAGCTTATTTCCATTACGCTGTAAAGAATGGAACAAGATATCAATGTTTTCAAATTTAATAGTTGCTGGGTGCCTTTTTTTTTAATATAGGAAATGAAAAGACCTGAATTTGATTTATTGTTTTAATTACAAAGAAAGATCTTTAACTGGATCTTACTGGAATTCAAAAATAAGGGAGGAGAAGAAAAGAGTGATTTGAGATCGGTTTGATGTTTTTTGTACCAATGTAACTACAAAGTAATAGTGAAAATCAGTAGTTAAATTATGTAGAGTCTGATCCCACAATTAATTAATGAAAGCTATGTTACCAAAGCAGTGGCATTTGGGACAAGCCTCTCTCTTAGAATTGCATCTTAGCTGGTTTACAGAGGTCCATAGCAGGGTATATTTTTGAATCCAGACTAGGAATTTACCTCATTGTGTAAACCCTGTACTCCTGCTAGTTTTAACTGCAATTGGCCAAAAGATTCAAAAGCAAAACAGCTATGCTAAAGATGCCTAGTAATTTATTTTTAACATAAAATATTTTAATGTTACAGTTTTGCCAGTGTCCACCTTTGATACCAAGACTGATGTCTAGCTTTTTTCAGAAGTAACTTTTTCAGAAATATTGATAAAGCAAATGGCCTCATATCTATTTTTATTGGAACAACAATTACTTAGCACATTTGAAGAATCAGCAGACAGCATATTTTTATAATTTCATTTCAGACTGGAATAGATTTCTGGTTTTAAACCCTGCTCACCCTTTTCCAGGACTGCGAATCAGAATACAACTTGCTGCAACTGTGTACTATCAATCAGAAGTAAAACTGAGTAGAAACAAAAGTGAAATTCAATGTCTTTTCTTCATTGTGAAATATTAAGATGAGAGTACCATGTGGAAAAATTAACTACAAATTTTTCACTTTGAGTTTACCATAAGAAGTTTAGAGACTTCTAAAATCAGTTCATAAGAGTTTCTTGTTTGTATGTTTTTGTGTGTATAAGTTTCTTGCCCTTACAGAATCATAGAACGGTTTGAGTTTGAAAAGACATTAAAAGTCATCTAGTTCTAAAGCCCCTGTCATAGGTAGGGACATCTTTCACATTACTAGGTTGCTCAGAGTCCCATCCAACCTGACCTTGAACCCTTCTAGGGATGGACCATCTGCAGTTTCTTTGGGAAACCTGTTCCATCACCTCAGTATTCTCATGGTAAAGAATTTCTTCTTAATATCTAATCTAAACGTGCTTTCTTCAGTTTAAAGCCATTTTGTCCTGTCACTACATGCCCATGTAAAAAAATCTCTCTCCAGTCTTCCTGTAAGACTCCTTTACAGGAAGGTTGCTAAAACTGAAAGGCTGCAATAAAGTGTCCCTGAAGACTTCTCTTCTCCATGCTAAACTCAAGAACCTTCATTAAGATTTCTGGTGATTGATGTGAGTGTAATAGGCATTTAGGAAAATGTGCAAGATACACTTGGTTCAGTTTCATGACATTGATTTCTGTTTTGCATCCAAGTAGCTTAGTAATTGTATCTTAAATGTGTTTCAAAATGAAAAAAAGAAAAAGAATTTAAAATATCATAAAGGTTGAGCTCTCAAGTGAGAAAATTCAAAAACTTCAACAATTGACCTTAACAGGATTTTTGTTACCTCATTGTGTTGTCTTTTTGTTCTTTTAGTTTCTAGCTGTATCACACTCACATCCTGATACACCAAAGCAGATTAAATTACACAACAGATTGAATAACACAAAAAAACCCCACAAAAAACCCCCCGAAAAACCAGCCAACCAACCAACCAACCAACCAAACAAAACCAAAAAAACCCAAAACCCAGCAGGATGAAACACTACTGATGGAAATGAATTTACATAAACATTACCTTTTGAGGCTTCCTGGCTTTCACAGATAGATAACTGCTGCCAAACAAGCTCAGGAAGGCTACATTTCCATAATAATGCATGGTAAAAGAATATGGACAGAGCTGCAGTCCATTGCATTTAAAATCAGATGTTATTAATAAATACATAATTAACTTACAGAAATATTAATTTTAAAAATTCATAACAGATGTTTTCATCTAACTCTCCCTTCACATCTTGAGACATAAAAAAAAATTTCTAATATATGTACACATGTGAAAACACTGTTTAAGGAACAATCCTACTTTCCACAAATTGATGCCGGGTCATTATGCGGTCGTGAACACTGTACACAATGAAGTCCTGGAGAATGCATTCACATGAACTGGGCTGGAAACCTATAATTATGCATTAGAGTACTTCTGGTCAATTTCTGAGTGCCTTTAAATATCTGGAAACTCCAAGAATGAATAGAGAAATACTAGTTTGCGTATATGAGGGAAGCAGACTGTTTCCCATATTTGACAAAGGTAAGAAAGGCTGAGGTGATTTTGCTTTGATTTTTCAAAAGAAAAAAACAGACCCTGGTCCCTCCAAAATCTGTTTTGAGAGGTTTTCAATCTAGTAGACTTCCCTATTCCCATGGGATTTTCAAAGACAATTTCTTTGTCATAAGTTATTTTCCTAGTGATAGGTAGACCTGGGAAGGCACTTTAATTTATCTTTATTATGAATATGAGTACACTTTGTATAACAGTAGAACCAAAAACCTTTTGAATTCAGAGGAAGATTGACCCTAGCCGGATATCAGGTATCCACCAAAGCTACTCTAACACTGTCCTTTGCAACTGGACATGGGAGAAAAAATACAGTGAAAGGCTCATGATTTGAGATACAGTCAGATACAGAGGTGACAAACCAATTGCTATCTCAGGCAAAACAGACTGAATTTGGTCATTAGCTGAATTTATTACCAAGAAAATCAGATCAGGATAATGAGAAGTAAAACAAATCTTAAAAACACTTTCCCCCACCTCTCCTCCTTCCTGGCTCTACTTCCTCCCACAGTGGTGCAGGCAGAAGGGGTATGGGGGTTTTGGCCAGTTCATCACACATGTATTTTTCCACTGCTCAGGGAGAGAAGTCTTTCCTGTGCTCCAGCGTGGGGTGCCTCCCACAAGAGACAGTTCCCTATTAATTTCTCCAATGTGAGCTTTATCTCACAGGCAACAACAGTTCTCCATGAACTGCTGCAATGTGTGTCACTCTTTCACAGGTGCAATCCATCAGGCACAGCCTGCTCCAGCATGAGATCTCACAGGGTCACAAATCCTACCATGAAACCTGCTCCAGTGTGGACTCCTCTCTCCTTGGCTTCCCCATGGGGTCACAGCCTCTTTTGGGCATCCACCTGCTCTGGTGTGGATCTCTGCATCCATGTGCTTCTCCATGGGCTCAGGAGCACAGCTGCCTTACCATGGGCTGCACCGTGGGTTTCAGGGGAATCCCAGAAGCAGTGTCTGGAGCACCTTGTCCCTCCCCTTCTTCACTGACCTTGCTGTCTGCAGAGCTGTTCATCTTACATATTCTCACTCTGCTCTTCTCTGGCTGCAATTACATCTGCCCAATAACTTTTTTCCCTTCTTAAATATGTTATCAAGAGGTGTTACTGCCATTTCTGATTGGCCCAGCCTCAGCCAGCAGCATGTCTGTCTCGAAGACATCTGACACTGGCTCTACTAGGCATGGAGGAAGCTGCCTGCACATTCTGGCAGAAGCTAGTAGCTCCCCCATGACCGAAACCTGGTCATGCAAACCCAAGACAAATTCAAACGCTATTGTATTTAGATACCAGTCAAGCATAGAAGATATCCTGCTTCAAAGATGAAAGGGAAAACAAAGCAAAACAGAACCTATGCAAGCAAAAGTTGATTAGGAAACAAACTGTTACTTGATGGAGACCTGGCATACTGATGGATTCCTGAAGCACTCGTATCGCAATCACTAGGACTTTTGACAGCAGAGCCACTAACACTGCAAGCTGAGTCTTCGATGTCTATGATTGAAAGTTCTCCTTCAGCCTCAGGCTGCAGTTTTATTAGTTTTGTTTTATTTAATTCTGTTAGCAGATTTTGAGTAGAAATTCAGGTTTACTGACCCTTTTCCTCACTGTGTGATACTAGTGTACTTAAATGTTTACTAAGCAAAAAAGTCATAGAGTGACAGTAAATTTGTGGTTCCCTGTAATACCATTTATACCAAGCCATTTCCCGTCAGTGGACTGCATTTCAAAAATTTATTTTGAAGTTCTGCAGTTAAACCAATTGCTTGCGCTTACTTGCCTGCCTGCTTTTTCCAGCTACAAAACGGTTGGCTGCTTGCTAGGTTTTTATCCTCTAATAAGAGAAAAGCACATTTTCCTTAAAAGGAAATCCCATGCTGCTGCTCCGTTGTGACTCAACTAACTTGGCAAGAAATGAATCTACCCCATTTCCATATCAGATCCACACCAACCTGTGCTGAGCCACATGAATGACAGTGTTCAAAGGATTGCAACATTTAATAGACCCACAAGCAGTATGTTGATCAGTGCAGGCCTTACTACTCACATGAGGCAATTAGCTTCATTAAACAGTAAATAAGCAAATAATTTAATCTTTATTTGCAGTAAACCTATCAGAAACAATTGAAATCCACAAAACTGGAACAATTCAAATTGAAAGGAGCAGATGAAAATCTCATGCACTAAATGTGGCTGACTTGTGAGTTTGCTACCAATATTGGTAAGAAATACAGCCATACTGCTATGCGATCCTTTTTAATCCAAGATTTAATGCCACTGGACATCTGGCACACCCATCCCTCGTATAAACAAAGAATCTGTCAGGCAGAGCACTATTCCTGATCACTGTGGGCTACAAAGCAGACTTCTCTGTCTTCTTCTTGTATCATTTGGAGGGAATACGAGAGAGCTGTTGGAAAATGAAAGCTTATCCAGCTCCTGGAAACTTCTGGGAAAGGAAATGGTAGTTTTGAGGACACAGGGAGCATATCTTTCTCTGGTTTATAGAAGCCACTGTTCTGCCCTAGTTGCTGTAGTCACTGAGTGCTTTCTACTTGCTCAGCAATTGAACTAATGCCTGTTCTTGTAGGACCTTTTCCATGCTTGTTTGGGTTTTAATTTTTTTTTTTCCTATGAGATTGTTGTGGGCTATTGGAGAAGAAACTGACGAAGAAGTGCATCTTCCACCAGGAGCAGCAAAGAGGGTACAATTTAGGGACTAGAGAAGTACCTTTTGCATCCTTATATGCTCCAAAAGCTGTCTTTGCAGAAATGCATTACAAAAGGTTTTTTTATCTACTTTCTACTGTCTCTCAGAGGAAAAGGTATCAAACGGATGTCTGGAAGGGGACAATCTTGTGCTTGCTATTGGGGCCCTCAAAGCCAAGAGATGGCTTATTTTCCTAACTTATATTTTCCCAAAGGGGATGAATGTGTCCTTTTGCAAGCTGAGTCATACACAAACCTGTATTTACAGGTGCTTTTTCTTCCATTCTCCTCCATGAAGGAGGTAATCACTCATATGACTTCAGGAAATAGATTTCAGAGAATGACTATGAAAAATGAAAACATTTCCTTTAAGACTGTTCTTTGTGCCATATATTTAAAGCAAAAGCATGGCTTTTTAACAAAAAAAAATGTTTTTCTCCAAGGCAGGGCCTACTGCACAAAGGAAAGGAGAAAAAACGTTATGACATATGTACTTACTAAAAGGTATGAATTTTACATCCTACTACAAAAGTAGAAAGAAAAGTGAAATACAGGTTCAGTCAGATGCAGTCTGACTTCATAGATTTGACTAAAACAAGTAACTTCCTTAGCATTGTAATTTGCAGAGGTTTTGCAAAGAATTCCCGACTTCTGAACAGAGAATATGCCTTGATTTTAATTTCAGCTGAAAATGATAAATCAAAGGACAACTATGAGAATTGTTGAAAGAACTATTACAGAACTAATTCTGTAATTTTCAGCTTTTTGAACACGAAAATGAAACAAAGTCTATTTTGTGGCCAGCACACTAATCTCAGAATTTGGAACACAGAAGTAATCAAGTAAGTAAAACTAAGCCTTTTACACAGGTGGCAAGTTTGTAACTTGCTTTGAAAAGCAAACTAACTTTGAAGCTGCTACACTACCTGTTGAAATAATATTTGTGTACAATTAGTGGTGTATAATTAGCTTTTTGTCCATTATTTAGGAATATGTTTACTAAGTTTGTTGTTTAGCATCCATGTTTTTTGATTCTGTGGTTATGCCTGTGTTACTAAACCCTACACATGAGGGTATTCACACAGCGTGAATATGCAAAATGAAATATGTGAACAGTACGGAGATAAACTCCGTACTTGTATTTCAACTCCATGCCACAGGCTGACACTTGTCCAAGCATATTAAAATGCAAATATATGGACACCGTATGCAAAGAAAAAGTGAAGGGAGGGTGCTTAAATGGTAGTTAGATGCAAACCTGAGATGTTCAGTTTTTGAGTGCAGATGCCTTTTAAAGGATTTGTTGAAAATTGATGTAGTAGTAAGAACTCTGATGAAAGTAATGAACAATGCTGAACAGACTAGTGAAAAAGGATATTTCACAGGACAATACTATTTCTTGCTATGTTGTACTAAAAAATGTTTAATTACAATAGAAGACAAACAAGAATGCCAGGTATCATTAGATAAGCTGTAATGTTTGGAGTCCTAACACAGACTGGACTTTCAAAATTGAAGCAAGCGATAGTGTGCTTTTTCACTCCAGAGGCTGAGAAATTTTGCAGGTCCAACTACACCTGACCCTGACAAACTACTGAAACTTAACAATATAAGGATTTGTCATCTCTTTCAGTCAAATTCTTTGCATTTGCAGGGATCTGTCCAGAGAAATCTTGATGAGCAGGGTCTTATGTTATACGGTGAGCACAGCCAATATAGTATGCTACTCTCCTTATCTTTTGAGTGGTCTGGATATCAGTGGCATATTAGGTAATTATGTTTGGGAGGCATCAGAATATTTTTATTTTGGCTTTTATTTCCTTTCTCTGCTTGGAAGAAGTTTCCAGTATCACTGCAGCATGTTTGTGTGAGTTTTCCACACTGCAAACTGAGAAGAGACATTAAACATGAAAAACAAATTATTAGAGGATATAATACTGCAGAAACTTTCTTTGAGATAAAGGACTAGATATTATAGAAGAAAACATGCTGTAATTGACTTTATTTCAAAATCACCAGATATTATTTGCGCTGCACACTTAATAAAAACAAAGCAATGTACCCACTGATATAACTTCTAGTTCTGAAACAGCCTAGGTTTTGTGAGACTATCTTATAGCACATGAGATCTATGAGATAGCACATGTGCACACTCTTTTCTTCTGTACGGAGCAAAAAACCATGCATCACATCATAGAAATGACAGTGACATGACAAAGTAAGATTGTCCTTAAAGAATTATATTTTGACAGTACCAAATTGCCTGCTTAGACAGCATTAATGTCATGAGCATGAACCTGTTAGCAATCTGAGACTCATCATCCATCAAGCTTTTACATGGTTTTTTAGTTCTTCCCTGTCCCAGTTTGTGTTGGGACTTTGTCTAACAGACAACCCAATTCCTGAGCTTTCAGGTGAAGCATGTTTACTTCGGATGGACAAGAAAACAAGGAACAAACTCATCACACAGGAAGCGACAAGAAAGCGTGCATTTCAGAAGTCAGAACTGTGCAATAATTCCAGGAGGTCGGACAGAACTAGCACACACATACTGTGATTAAAAAACAACCGTACATTTTTTCTTTGGCCCAGCTAACACACTCACTACTGTGCAGCCAGACCGCAGCGAAGATGCACTGCTTGTTTACCATGGCTGAACAAGGCCAGATCTGTCCCTCACATTCGCTGGTCCGATGCCCTTCGCCTCACCGCGGTCCAGCTTTCACCTCACCGGGCTCCGACAGACGGAAACTTGTGAGAGACCAGAAGCCCTTGCTGCCCACACCGACTGTCGAGCAGGCGGCGGGGGCAAAGAGCAGCGGCACTCGCCTGCTCCGCGGCGGTTCCGCTTCTCGCACGGACAAGACCCTGGTGCCCTCTCT
>VXBQ01002627.1:70405-83817 GCA_013400175.1 Phainopepla nitens | reverse complement strand
TGCAGGAGCTGGGCTTGTTTAGTATGAAGAACAGAAGACTCAGAGACATTAATGCATATAAATGTCTTCAAGGTGAATGGTGTCAGACTCTTTTCAGTGGCACCCAGTGACAGGATGAGCACCAATGGCCATAAACTAAAACACAATAAGTTGCACCATTACATGAGGGCGAATTTCTTTACTTTGAGGGTGGCAGTGCACTGGAACAAGCTGTCCTGGGAATTTGTGGAGTCTCCCTGTCTGGAGACATTCAAAATCCACCTGGGTGGGTTTCTGTGTAACCTACTCTAGGTGACCCTGCCTGGGCAGGAAGGATGGACTGGATGATCTCCAGAGGTCCCTTTCAACTCTAACAATTATGTGTCTTTGTGTTTCTGTGATGTACTTCTTATATCATCATTGGATGTTTGCAAATTCTGCACTACTCAGCAACCACCAGAGTCTATGAGAGTGTGAAAAATTAAAAACTTCACTCTGATACTTTCACAGACGAAAATAACAATGTGAGTTTGGGTACAGAGAGGTGTGATGTCAGGGTGCAAGTTCTGACTGGCAGCACTTTTCTGTTGAAAACCCTTAGGAGATGTGCTTTATGCCAGCAAATTGATGCATCTGCCAGAACTATTCCTTTACTCAAAATATGTTTTTGGCACTTCTTTGCAAGCATAGTAATTGTCTCTGTGTTGGACATGATTTAGTCTACTTCCATTCATGCAGGTAATGAATTTTTAAAGTTATTTTCCATGAAACTGCCTCCAGTATTTTCTGTAGACCTGTGGAGTTACAGTAGTGAGTGCTCAGAGTGACACATTAGACTCAAGCCTTCTTACAAATAATATTGTCTAGCTTTATTTATTATATTGCAATATATTATGCTATATTTTTTTTTCTGGATAGAGACAGGGAGTATAGCTCAGACAATGGGGGTGAAAAACTACCCAGTGGGAAGCATGGCTTTACTATATTGTATCATGACAAGAGATCCCTTGTAATTTACAGGCCTGTGGAGCATGTTTAGAAGGGAAATATTTCCTTTGCAGTATTTAAATTCAAAGTTAAATACTCAGATTAGTGTAAAAAGGTCTCCTTACAGCGAATGTCAGGATCATTCTGAGTTCTTTATCGTGTCACAAAAATGTCTCCATTTTGCAACCCGATATAGAATAACTGAATGATCCCAAAATGCCACAACATTTCACCTTATCAGCACTAGTGGTGTGACATGAAGCATTAAGGCATTTTGGATTAATGGGAAACATTTTAAAACCATATTTTTATGACTAATGTGAAGAAAAATTAGGTCCCCGGGGCTAACAATGAGTTACATTTAAAAATTGGAAGTTTTCACACCTTTGCTCTAATTCATTTTAGCATGTAGTATTCATGAAAAGACCATATACTTAAAGAGAAACTGATGGAAAATGTCATCTGAATTTTTTGTTAGACCTCTTAACCTTCTTCATAGCACTTCAGAAGCTTTGCTGCTAGCCAAATCCAGAGAGTACAGAACAAAAGGGTATAACAAGTAAGTTCACCATAGCCAATTTCAGTAACATCACTGATTTTGGGGTTAGCTCAGGGCTGGTTATTTTTTTCTGAATAGCTCAAGAGTTGGCAGGAAATTCGACACTATTCTATACAGAGATATAAGAACAAAATCAGTTTCCCATACAAAAAGAAATTTAGGAGCATTTCTATCCAGAATCCTAAGGAAAGTAGAAGCTTGTTGGCCAAAGACAAGACATGAGAGATTTCTGCCAGAAAAAAAGTAGCAATAAAAATACTTTCAATTCAAACACAACTCTAAACTCATCTGGGGTTTTGAAATATTTTTAAAAAATTGTGGTGTATCTGGGCAAGCCAGAAAAAAAATCAAAACAGATTTTAAGACATGATAAAAAGGCTTTGTGGATTTAAAGTTGTGATATCTTTGTTATCTTTTTTACAGTATAGTAATATTTTCTAGGATAAACATATCTGTCATGCTTAATTACATTTACTTACAAACATAAAACTGACCAAATTAGGCTGCACTGGGGGAAGTTCAGAGAGAAACCTGTAAACTCATTAGAACAGCCTATAAAATCAGTTGAATCAATTTAGATTTGCCTACTAGTAATTTAGAGCAGAGGTTGAGAACAGCTGCCTCCAACCTATGTAAAGTGACAGTGTGGAAACATGGAAAACCAAAGTCTCACCAAATCTATTGAGTGACTCAGAAAATATTGCCAGTGAATCATGATTTTCTAAGCAGGCTACTCATGGTAAAAGAAATTCTCTTTAGCCTTGTGTCAATAGAGAAACAGTGTTTTTACTTAAATTCCTCTTGCAATGACCTCAATGTTAAAAGAGATTTCTGAGGTAGAAACCCAGGATATTTCTTGAGGTCACTTTTTTTTCTGTAGGACTTGCACAGCCTTTCTTTTGTGTATATACCTTTTTTTTTTTTTTTAACTTTCATGTATTTTCAGGAAGTGATATCATATGAACATGCTGGTAAAATTAGCCTGAGGCTTTTACTAAATTTATATACAACAAAAGAAATCTTTGTCAGTAATTACTTGCAAACGTATTATTGGTCCCTTGTGATTGTGTAGCCAATGATTATGGCAGAAAACCAATAATTTTTCTGTAGTTATGGCTAAATACCAGTACAACTCTCATATTATCAATAATCAGTGTAATAAAGCTGGCTTATTGTTCTAGCATTAAAAGGTCTTCGTGTATACTTGAACCTTTTGTCAGCTGGAGCTGTGTTTCAGCGTAGTATAATTTCTGGTAATATCAATATTGAGATAATAAAAAATTACTGGCTTTCATATGATGCACATATGCTGGAATGGACAGTCTCTGGTTTTCAGGTTGTCTCACTTGAAAAGCTGGCTTCTTCAAAAATGATTTTAATAAATCTGAATGCTTGTGTGTATTCTTTTCTCCAGAGAACTTTCAAAAGATATCTGGCACATACAGTGTATCACCATTTTTTTTTCCCAATCGAATGCAATGGGATTTTATTTACTGGACTGGAAAAGAGGCTACTTAGAAACATATATATGCCATATATGTGACAAATAATGTTGATTAAAGGAGAGTTTGATTGTTTGTGGAACTTCAGAATCTGAGCTTGAATTTTATGCTCATGTATTTCTTTTTCTGCAATACAAGGATCTTTTCTGGTAGTGGGTAACACCCAGTTTTGATAAATTTAGCCCTACATTGAAAGTTTTTCCAAATTCTCAGGGCAAATCAAGTTATATTTTTTGTGGGGAATGTTAAGAGGTGATTTAATTTACAGTTGCCGTGCTTTACAATACTCAAAGAGAACTAATGGTGGGTACAGCAGCACAGACCAGCTTTTCCAGAGAGACCAGTCCTTGAGCACGGCTGCCCTGCTGCTGAAGCCTTTCCCATGCCCAGAAGTTGCCAGCATGAGCACTGCTAAGTGGCAGCTCTCAGGGCTTCCAAGCACAAAAGCTGCTGGGGTTGGGCAGTCCTCACCAGCAGTGCCCCCAGAAGTTTTGCAACAGAGTGGACAGGCAGCTCCTGTAAATGGACATGAGACTGTGCAGCTTGTCTTTACCAAGTCTCTCTCAGGTCCCAAAAAAATTGACACTCTCTAGTGATTTGGGCACAAGCCCACCACTCCACCCCTGCTTAATTTAAAACTTTTTTTCTACCATTGTGTTGGTGTTTGGCCATGGTACTAGCCTGTGTCTGTTCTTCCACAGGTGAAATAGGCATAATAATGTACTTGTATCAGCTTGAGAAGGAGCCATAAGAAGGAGAGACTGTCATTTTCTAGTGACACTAAAGAAAGCATGAAAATGTGATAAAATATAGTTCCACCTGTGTTTTACACTTCACTGGAGCCAGGAGTTCGCTTTGCACATCTCCCCACATGACATAATACAGGATAAATTGTAGGAAGAGACACAGGGTAGGAAATGATATCTACAGAGTTCCTCAGCGAGACTGACTGCAGAGGAAGCTCTCAAAACTAACAGTTCCATCTCAGGAAGGCTTTTCCTTCCTGGCAGGTTCTTGGCTGAGGGAACAAGGGAGATACATGCCTGAAGGCAGCCATGTGCAGGTTGGGATAGAAGTATTACTTAGACTGTATTACTATATCACTGCTATAATTTAACAAAAAAAAATAGTGTCTTTACAGATGCAGGATAGCTGCATGATATGGCCTAAGTGAGAAGATTCTACTTCATTTGACAGTTAGTTTTTCCCTTCTCACCCTACTGCTCAGTTTAGTAGCATGAAGCAACATGCATGCCAACAGAAGTTTGCCTGACAAAGTTTGTTCACAGTACAGAATTCCATGCAGGAGTATCATGTCAATCAGAAGAATATTACTGTCTTTCTAGTCTTATGCACAGTGAGGAGGTTTCCGTTCTTTCTTCTAGGTTCTCTCCAAAACATTCTCAACCCCTGAAAGCCACTGCTGCCTTTTATGTTCTATAATACATATATTCTTTTATATTCTATAATAGAATGAAAAGAAGCAATGAGGAAGGCATGTAAGAATGTACTTGCAGTCAATGACTCTGCGCACATGCTGAAAATTAAATGTACGCTTCGTGTTTTCCTGGATATGGGCCAGAGAAGGCAGCTCACAGGACAGAGTCGCCAATGACTACAGTGTACAGCTCACAGCACACTTCAGGGATCTTCTTCTTCTCTGCTGTATAGCAGCTTTAAAGGAAAAGACTGGAGTCTTCCTTCAGTGAACTAGTGTTTTGCACAAAAGAAAAGCATGACTTTTGAGGAGGTTTTATGTCATGACTATTGAAATGAGTCACAGGGACTGTGATAATAGCAGTAAATTGACTTGCCCTGATCTCATGGGCAAACACAGGTAACACCTACATCCTATATAGAAAAAGAGCCAGTGGAGGTCCAGCAGTGTTTGCCAATACTGTACTGCTTTTCAGTGTTTCTGCATTTCTTAGTTTTATTCCGTAAGTAAAATGACACACAAATGGTCAAACACAAAATCTTGCACCCTTTCCTGTGCTCCTGTCACCCTTTGTTGGGCAATAGAAGTAGAGAAAATTGGCCTACCTTTTCCAGAAACATTGTAAACAAGTAACAAGGAAATGTGGGCATTTCTTGCTCGGAATGGAAATCTAGTCAGCTTAGAGGTTCCTTCTGGTTGATAAGAAGTAAAAGAGTTTTGTTAATTTAATTTGTTCTCTCCCCAGGACAAAAAAAAAAAAAAAACAACAAAAAAAAAGCCAACAACCAAAACCAACAACAACAAAACAACCAAAACCACACAACATTTTTGCTTTTGATTTAATTTGCTTTCCCTGGATTACTATTTCAATGCATTATGGATTACCTGAAGCATGAGAATTTGACAACTTGTGTTTATGAGAAGATGCCAAGATTGATCTTGCCCATTGCTTCTTTGGATTATTCCTTTGTGCACAGTCATTCACCACAGACTTTAGGCCAAGAGAACATAACGCATGGTAAGGAATATGGAGATCATGTGCACGATGCTTTTCTGCAGAGGGAGAAAACAGCACATAAAGAAAATATATGAGGTTTGAGTTACCTTTTGGACCCATCTGTTGACTTCAGGTTAGTTAACCAGTTCAACCAAATCCTAGCTAGGATCAAGCTGCGGGAAGGACACTGAGCAGCTGCAGAGTTGAAGCTAGACTCAAGGTAGTTGTGCAATGCACAGCAAATACAATGCAGAAAAGTAAGATCAATGGGAAAACAGGAACTGAGAGGAAGCATGCCTATTATTTGTAATTTAAGCAAATACAAGTGGACCATGTGCCCTACAATAAAAAATTATGTTGCTTCTATTTACAGTGCCTGTATGGAAATTGCCTCTGAAAAAGCCAGTCCCAGAAGCAGAGAAGCAGCCATGATACAGAACAAAATCCTTAAGATAAAAAACCCAAAGTGCTGCCTTGCAGTCTTGATGAGCACCAAGGGCTACTCTTCTTAGTCTTTGTTCAACTGCAAGGCCCTATCACCTGCCTCAAGAAACCTATCTTTGTCTGTACAATCCAGGTTCCTTCTCCTGTAATCCTAAGGATTCAGAAAAGTGAGGGGTAGTCTCACATAAAACAAAGGTCTTCAGACTTTAATCAATTTTTTTTTTTAATGAAAAGTACTCCTAGGACACTCTTTGTGATTAGCAGGAAGAGGCTGCAGAGCAAGTGATGAAGCTGCAGAGCAAGTGATGTTCTTGTTTTTCTTTTAGTCTGATCTATCAGACTGGAAATCAGCATAATAACATGTTAATAAAACATCTCAGCCTGTAGCTGCAAGGCCAGGGCAATGCATTCCTACCATCTGAATACTCCTTGTTAAATTATTTTCCTACCCTTCCCCATCCAATTGCTCAAGTGTGCTGGTGCTCGTTTTGAAATAAGCCTGCATATGTTTGTTGTCTTAAAATCTAGTGCTTCAATTCACAGGTTTCTTTATTCTTCTCTTCTGCTATGCTATTTGTGTCAGTGACTAGCCTGGGGACAGTGACCACTCTGGTAGTTGAAAGCCTCACTCTGGTTTTGAGGCTGTTGGTTTAGGTGCCAAGAATCTACCAGTTGTAGCCTTGGCACTGTCCTCTGGATGAAGTGGGAAAGTACTTCAGAAACTTTGTTTCCCTTCCAAAAGCTAAAGATAAGACAGAGAAACAAAATAAATGCAAAGGAAAAAAATAGTGAAGGAAAATAGTAGGGAAAACAAGTTTGGGTATTTACATTTAATGCACTGTTTAGATGGTTGACGCAAGAGTTGAAATATCCATCATTTTCTGGACACAGGAAAGTTTGACTTTCTTTGTAGTGTTACCTGTTGTAGGACTGTTGTATAGCTGCAGCTACAGAATGGGTCAGGCTTTGCCCTTGATGATATTTTCCCAGCTTTGTTACTGGCTCTTCCTTCTCCTGTTTACAATCAGTTTCAAAATGTGAGCAGCAGTTCACATTTTCTCATCTGTCCTTTAGCCCTGCACAAGTCTCTGGCTGTCAAGTGGCACTGGAGATGAAATTTTTAACAAGTTTTTAAAATCACATGTTAATATCTTTGTGTTCTTGTATTTTGATGGCAGCCTAGCTGTTTCTCAAGATCCCATAGAACTGCATGAAGGACTTGCTACAGTGATGATGTAATTGCTGAGGGAGGACAGAAAGAAGGGGAAGACTTAGTTCTCTAATATTCTCTGTGGTTTTTACCATGTTTAATTTTTCAATCTATTTTTTTTCCTGGCTTTAAATATTTTAAAATCATAAAAAATAAAGATTAGAAAAGTCAAACAGTCTGAGACTGCCTCTGTGTTAACATAATGTATACTTTCATAATATAAAAGTTTATTTCTAAATAAGGCAAGGTGAGTTCTGACCACATAAGCTGGAGCAATAAAAAGAAAAAAAAACCATTGCTGCTGTTGTCACTAGGGAGTGTTCTAGGGAACTTTATCTGATCATCATCTAGCATGGGTTTGAGGCAAGGGACAGTTTCTGAGGCATGCAACTGAAACTGGTCAGCAGCATAATGCTAGGCACCCATGAACTGTCATTGTAAGAATGAGTTAAGGCTCTTCTCCCCAAGTCAGGCCAAAGTATACCCTTCCCTCTGAATATGGTCATGCACAACTTTAAATTGATACCCATGAACTCAAAATTTAATAGCTGGTCCCCATTTTAGTCATCCTTTTGTCCTTTTTTTTGACTAATCCTTTTTCTCAAGAGCTTTTGCCACATATCTTGTGTCACCTCACTTGCTTTTCCTGGAGTGAGGGGTAAGACCCTGTTCAACGCAATTACAATTACCATAATCATACTGAATTCAAATTATACTGTCCATCTGGATCAGCTAGAGATACAGATAAGGCAGAATGGTTCTTTGTGGCCCTTGAAAGTCTACAATCAGCTTCTATTTCTCTGTATCCAACAGATCACTGTCTTTAGGTATTTCTTTGTCATCCCTCTCTTTAAGAGAGAAAACAACCTCTCATTAGGATTCCTCTAAGGCCTTCTGAAGAATATAGATCTCACCTTCATGATAAATCTTTTGTTGTGGCTAATATCAGTTACTAGATGCAAAAAACCCCGAACAATGGCATTCTTCTCCGCAGTACTTACACAGCAGCATGCAGAACCAAACTATACATACTGATCATTACGCTGTTCCACATACCCTGGTTCTATTTCTCACAAACACAACAGAAACATTTTCCATTAATATTCTTTGGCAAAGCATTGTTGCTGTGACTGCATGAGAAGATTTTTCCACAGATGGTAGATGAAGTAAGAGGAAATCAGATCCTGCTTTGCAAATCGTACAGCCCTGAACCTGCGGGGGGATGGAGCTGCGTCGTTTGTCCCTGCTATGGGAGACTGTGCCTGTGGAGCTCCCTTGTTTAAATGTCAGCAATGCATTATTGATTAGCACCTGCTCCCCATGTTCAAGTGGGACATTGTGAGTTTATAGATCATAATGTTTCCGCAGGTGCGAGAACTGAGGTGGTGTGTTTGCACAGTTATTGTTAAGCTGGGAATGAAATTAATTCAAATGACTTGTGAATCTCCAGGGAGGCAGGAAGTGGGAAGTACCAATTTCCATGAGGTAGAGTACACTTGACCAAAATGGCTTCTTGGTTACACCTCAGACTTTTTATCAGTTCCAGGTCCCTGCAGAGATGGGAGTGGGTTCAGGATCTGTCCCAGAGTCTATTTGCCTCAGCTTGCGTCCCAGTAGGAAATGCCGTTTGCTTCCCTTGCTTTTGTCCCCCTGCAAATTTTCTCCTCTTCTGTTTTAATTCCAGCTAACTTATTTTTGGCCTGTGTACAGTGGGAAGCTATCCAGACTTTTTCCACAGACTTTTTCTCTACACCGGCAATCACAGCTGTCATGACTTCATAACTATGAAACAGTACTGCAGGCAGGGGTAACAGGCCCTGAATTGTATTCGTCTGGCAGGAGATATAAAGTGGCAAATGCAACCTGTGTAATTCTTGACCACATGCTGTGTTATTGCAGAAAAACACTTTTATCATGCACACAAATCACTTCATTTCTTTTTTTTTTTTCTTTTCCTTATTTCATTTTCCTTTAGCTCAGAAGGTCACTATTTTCAACACACTCCAACCACTAAAGAAAAAATGTGCTCAAAATAAAGTCCATAAATAAGAATTGGTTATACTGACTCGAGTTGAACACATGTAGTAACAAGCTGGTCCTCTAAAGGCCATGGCAAAGCTCCCACTGACTTTATTTGGGCCAAGAGTTCATTCCTAACCTTCATTTTCTCTGCATTAAATGTGACGCTGGTACTAAACTTTGATGAAGGACATATGAAGACCTACTTATACAGCAGTATAATTATATTTTTCTGTTTTCAGTGGAAACAAGTCAGAAAAAAAAGAATTAGAAGAAATTACAGTTAAATATACTGCTGATTTTTTTCCTTAGATTTTCCTAGACATTAACCTATGATCAAAGTCATGATCACCAATAATGGCAAAAGGGTCAGAAGTACTCCACCAACAGTAATTAACTGTACTGCCACAGGGGGCAAACTCAACACTGAAATACTTTTCATTTGCTGACATTCTACAGCTCTGGCTTAAACAAGAATGAGCAGTTTTCAAATTATAAAAGTGAAAGTATCTATCAAAAATAAGTATTTTTACCTTTTCATTTGTATAGCTATAGTTAGCCAAAAAACCTCCAAATAATTTTTGTTGCAATGACACAAGTGATCATGGGTAGACAAAAGTCCTTTGTAATAGTTATCTTAAGTATTTATTTTAGATTACAACTCCCTTGACTGAGGAAATATTTTGCAGCTATAATGTGCTTATTGTACAGTTGCTGAAGAACACACGTAACAGCAAAGTTGAGGTTTTACAGCTCCACAATAATGTCCAAGCTATTAAACATCAAGCAACAGCAGGCTTTTTTTGCCTAACCTGAGAGCTCTCCAGGGAGAAGCCGTAAAATATAGCCTTGTACAACATATCATCCACAGGGACTGATTTTTGGAATACACTCTATGTGATTAACACTGATGTCTAATATCTGCTAAGGCTGTTAGTGCAGATTAACCAGTGTAAGAAGATGCATTCAATTCCTTTGGTATGAACACAGAGTGAATCAGCTCAAAAGGGTAATACTTGTGAAGCCAGACCTAAGATTGTTTACCAATACTAAAATCAAGTACTCCCAGGATTGGCTGTGTTTTAAGAACTTACTGGAAGAATCACCAACAACACAGACCATAATGGAAAATCCCTTACCAGACAGTAATGACAGAAGTGAAGCGCAAAGAGCAGACTTGAGGATTCAGAGGCTGCATGAAATGCTTTGCTTCAGGTCATAGCTGGGAAATCCAGCCACTAGGGCAAAGAACAGAAATGAGGATGAATGGAAGAATAGAGCCCATGATTTCCTTTATCTTCAGCTTATAAATTGCTCGTCTGGGATCAACAAGCAAGCTCTCGAGGCAAATCACTGACTCTGTCTCACAGTATTGGAGTGGTAAAGGTAAGTACAGTAAAATATCACAGAATCACAGAATCAACTATGCTGGAAAAGACCTCTGAGATCAAGTCCAACCTATGACTCAACACCACCTTGTCACCTAGGCCACAGCACTGAGCACCACATCCAGTATTTCCTTAAACACCTCCAGGGATGGTAACTCCATGACCGCCCTGGGCAGCCCATTCCAATGCCCAGTCACCCTTTCTGTGAAGAACTTCTTCCTAATGTTCAATCTAGACCTCCCATTGTGCAGCTTAAGGCTGTATCCTCTTGTCCTGTCACTGGGTAAAAGGAAGAAGAGGCCCACCCCCACCTGGCTGCACCCTCCTTTCATGCAGTAGTGGAGAATGATAAGGTCTGTTCTGAGCCTCCTCTTCTCCAGGCTAAACAACCCCAGCTCCCTCAACTGCTCCTTCTAGGACTTCACCAGCCTTGCTGCCTTTCTCTGGACATGCTCCAGCATCTCAACATCCTTCCTAAATTAAGGGGTGCAGAACTGGACACAGCAGTCAAGGTATGGCCTCACCAGTGCTGAGTTCAGGGGAAGAATGTCATCCATCTGGACTTCTGTAAACCCTTTGATACAGTCTGACATTCTTGCTGACGTTCTTGCTGCTTAATTGGAGAGATATGTGTTTGACAAGTGGATTGCTGATGGATGAGGAATTGTCTGGATCACTGTGCCAAAAGAGTTACAGACAATCGCTCAATGTCCAAGTGGAAATATGTGGCGTCCCTGAAGTGTCTGTACTGAGCTCAATACCACTTAATGTTTACATCAGTAACATGGATAGTGGAATCAGGCAACTTGCTGAAGGTATCTTCAGCAAGACTGTAGATGACACCAAATTGAGTGGTACGCTCGATTCACTGTAGGGAGAGATATTGTCCAGAAGGACACTGACAGACTTATGGAGTGGGCCTGTGTGAACCTCATGAAGTTCAACAAGGCGAAATTCAGTCTTTTGCTTGGTTAGGGCATTCCCCAGCATCAATACAGACTGAAGGATGAAAGGATTGAGAGCAGCCCTGCAGAGAACAATTTGGGGATACCGGTGAACAAAACCAGCAATTTAATTCGCAGCCCAGAAAACCAACAGCATCCTGGGCTGTATCAAAAGATGTGTGAACAGCAAATCAAGGAAGATGATTCTGCCACTTTACGTTGCTCTTATAAGAGCCCACCTAGAGTGCTGCACCCAGCTCTGCGACCTAGGATATAGAAAAGATGTGGGGCTGTTGGAGAGGATCCAGAGGAGTGTCACAGAAATTATTAGACATATGGAACACCTCTCCAATGAGCTAACACATATAATTAAATTCAAAAGTAGGACTGTGGCAAAATCAATCTATAGTTCCTAAAGAATTCAATGCCAGCTTCAACAATTGGAGACCCCTCCCTGCATTTATTCTCATTTCAGTAGCCATGCTGTAGTTAATATGTCTTACTTTGATCCCATTCAATTTTATTTATTATGGGTATATAGTGCTGTACCTCTGTAAGAAATCACCCAGTAGGGCATTTTCATGCCATGTCTTCTTGCTCCATAAGACATAATGTTGAAAGCTGGATCATTAAAAATTGAATAAGAGAGTGAGAAAGACAGATTGTAAGAAAGGACAATCCAAAGGATACACTGCATTCAAAGTGTAGGGAAGAACGAGTTTGTTCTTTCAGCAAACAGCTCTGATGACCCTTTTCTGCATGTGGATGGGGGGAAACTCCTTCATTTGTGTATTTTTAAATTCCTTTTTATATTAGGTAACTGTGCTGTCCCTTTGCTTTTTTACAGCAGAATGTCAAAGAAATTACATATGGAAAAATGCCTTCCTCATCTTTCCAAGCACTTGACTATTCCTAAAACTCCTTCTCCCTTGCGCAGTCTGGGTTTTATTCCAGCCTTTTACACTTAACACATATTCTGTATTAAGTAAAAAACAGAGATCACCAGTCTCCAGTTTATTTCCTCCTCCTAATGTAGCAGTTGATTGCTGGTAGTTAAAATCTCCCATTACTGCCACTTGGCCTCTTTTACATGCTTTTTTATTTGTACAGTCATTTCACAGAAGATAAATCACAAATTCGTTAACCCACAGCACTGATACCACAGTGTTCTTTACTGGATCATCAGCATGAGAAACAAGATATATGCCTGTAGGTCTGTCCCTGTGCTGCTTCTGCAGCCTTGCTAGCAGAACGATACAGCAGTGGGAGGAAGCCATTAGAAAGTCTGCCTAAATGTGTTGATTATCTATTTGGTATTACTTTGCATTTACTGGGACATTGCTCTAAAGGTGTGATGATAGGTACTACCTCCCCCAAACTCCCCTTCATTTTTAATACATTTTCAGATATTTTCAATTGCGTTTTGTTGGGCACCTGTTTCCAGGCACTGACTTCTGAAAAGACGACTTTTATTATAAAAACACTATTGGCATTCCAATGAGGAAAGGCTGCGAGGGTTACAGTTGTTCATCCTGGAACACTGAAGGCTCCAGGGAGAGAGACCTGGTTGTGACCTTTCAGTCCTGGAAGGGGTTTTATGGGAAAGTCAGGGACAGGCTTTTTAGCAGAGCCTGGAGTGATATGATAAGGGGTGATGGTTTTAAACTGACACAGGCTAGATTTGGACTACATAAAAGGAAGAAATTTTTTACAATAAGGTGAGCCTTTTAATTTGATACAGTACCGACAGTACCATGGAGTACTGTAGGTACTGGGTTTTTTACCATGTGTAAACAAAAAAATAAGTCCATGAATAAACACAACAGTGTGTTCTGCCAAGAGTAGAATTTTCTGTTATTTGTAATGTATAGCTCTGTGCTATAATACAAAAAACAGCTTTCCAGCAATGTTGAATCTTTCAGCAAAACTGCTTATCTTCAAGTTT
>VXBQ01002627.1:50409-63327 GCA_013400175.1 Phainopepla nitens | reverse complement strand
AACATTATAAAATTTTTGTTTCTTCTTCCTTAGCTTCTTGTGTGGTAAGTAGCACTGATGCCTCTGACTTCCAATATGGAGAAGATTCAAGCATATTCATGTATCAATTTGGCATATTTTCAAGAATTTTTTTGTTTTGTTTTGTTTTGGTTTGGTTTTTTTTGGTTTACTACAAGCTGTAGGTTCCCCTGGGGAAAAAACCATATTGTTTGGAATCCAGTAGCATGATGCTGGAGCATTATATATTATTTTTCAAGAAAATTTATGATGGATGAGAACCATAAAGAGAGTATCCCTCAAAGCCACATGGACATGTGCATCCTTCCAAATATAATTCCCTTCCAAACTAAGCAAGGATTACCTAAATATATTTTGAAACCACAAAATGTTATTTTTAAAAGGTAGCTCATGATTGAGGTAGATTAAGACTAAACATGGCTGGGATCAGCCAAAACCACAAAGAGCTTAATTTGTTCACGTATTTATGTCTGAAGGAGAATTTGAGGGCCTTCACCAACCAACGTCCTGAAATCCTTCAGCATATTTTGGAATAAAATGATAGGTTGTTGGTTTTGCTTTGCTTTGTTGTTTTTTTAATGGACTTGCCCTTTTTAAAACTTGCGCCTTCCTCACTCCCACACACAGCAGCAGAGCAGTTCAAAGTGTCCCTGCAGGTCACTGAGTCCCAAAGCATTGCCTAATACTTTTTAAAAGGCAAGAATGATTCAGCTGAGGGATGCTCCTCAGCCTTGTGACTAAGGTCACATTCACCAAGTGGCTCCTCTCCCACGCTGCCTCTCATTCCCAGGCACGCAGAGCACTGGAGCAGTCTTTCCATGGACATGTATTAGCATGACTAAGGAAGGGAGGTGCCAACGGGAACTGGCATATGTGTCTGTGGATATGTGTCAATGAGGAGCTTTATGGGAACAGACCATAATTATTTCTTAAGGCGAGAGTTTCTCTGTTTATCCCAGTGGGAGCCACTGTTTATTTATTTTAATTTCTTTCCAATTGTACCTATTTTAAGTGTGATACTTTAAGTGTGCCCTTTTCCCATTAGAAGTAACAACACCAAACAAACAGCTTTGATGACCTCCAAGACCCACAGCCCAAAGATGTGTATTCCTTTTACTGCCACCACATGCTGAATCAATTTCATTCATCATTCCCCTGACAGACCTGAAAAAAATAACAATATGCCTGTAGCTTAAGCTGGAATCATCAAACATAAATTTTTCAAAAATATAAAATGTCTGGCAGTATAAGGCTGCACCTATTTCAAGATGTCCTCCCAGTTTCACTTGAATGGGACCAGGCTGATAAACCTGGGGTGTCATCATGGTGGTAGAGGTCACTCAATAGGTCTGACATTACTTTCTCTTTTCAAAAATGTGTCTAAAAATTGTGACTGTGATTTGCTCTAGTAGTGTTCAAATTACTTAAAAAGCTAGAAACAAACTATCCATATGCATATGTACATGCATACGTGTGCGCATACATATGCATAAACACATATATGTGAGGAGAGAAGAGAGAGAGAGGGAGAGAGAAAGTGTGAGTGTGTGTGAGAGACAGAATGAGAGAGTCAGTAATGCCTTTCTGTGCTAGCTAAAATGAAGGGATCTAACTCCCAGGACTCACTCAGTGATAGAGAACAAGACCTAGATCCAGCTTTACTGGCAAAAGCAGGAATTTAAAAAAAAACAGTCTTTGAACATTTAATTAACTTAATTTAATTAAGTGGTTTTAAAGGGTTAATATCTTTCTTAAAGCAAGGACAATATATGTTACAAGAAATATTTATACATATTTTCTAACCACAATACTCAATTTGCTTTGGACTCAGCTTTCCTTACCTTTTGCTCTTGAATATTGACCGCACATTGTGATAACTGTGAGGAGGTTTCTTAGAAGACTGGACAGCTTCCAGCATAGTGCGTTCTGCTAATGTTGTATCATATTGCCAATAACAAGGCAGAAAATATATGCTGTAAGTGCAGCCAATTTATTTGATCTCCAAGGACACTAACAGAAAAATTTAATTACAGCAAATGAAACTTTAAGAGAAATATCTGAAAACAGAAGATTCTTTTCCCTCCACTAATGGAAGGAGAGAGTGTTACTATTTCTGATTAATATGGAGGAAGGTGAGGTATACAATTTTTCTTAAATCTTGAAAGAAAGAAACATCTGAAATCAAATGTCCTGTGAAAGGTTAGATCCTTCCTAGAAAGGCAGAAATAGTAAAAGGGAAATAAGAATCTTATTGATTTCATTCCTGGGTCTCACTATGAACCAGTGAACAGAACAGGCCTGGTGTGGATAGGGCATCCACATTCTCCTTCAAGTGATCACTTTAGCTCACTTCACTCAAGTTCAGCAAACTGGCACCAGACCTTTGGTTCATGAAGACTGAGACAATGGCAATCAGAGTTCATAAAAAATGGTCTTGGAGAGAAAAAAACAATTAAAAAATTACTTGGAAATTAGAAATTAACCACTGAGTTGTATCTTTTGCACAGAGGTGGGAAACTGTTATTAGGAGGAATTTGGGTGTAATGCATGCCCTGTGTTTCATATAGTATGTGAAATAAATGTAACATGGTGTGTACAGTAACCCTTGCCCTTTGAGAGAATATGGTTTGACAGCTTATCCATTTCCAGCAGGGTAGGATTACATCAGTGCTGGCTCCTCCTCCCTGGAGTCTAGAGCATATCAATTCCCTTGTAACCTGGACAGGCTCCATCCCACAACCCTGTGGCTGTCCGTCCTTGTTTTCCATCAGAAGATTGTCCCAGAGCCTTGCGCCACCAGGGTGAGAAATCTCCATCTAACTTCTGGCTTAGATACAGATACTTAGTATCTCCCATGAATCCTTTTGTTGGCATTATTCTAAACCTTAAACTACTCTTTGAATGTCATATGCAGCAGTTTTCGAGCATCTTTTTATGACTCCAGCTGCCCTTCAGCCTTCTCATGCCTTGTCACTCCAGCTTTTTTTTGTGAGGCCACAGACTTAGTCTTCTCACTTGGGACTAATCTGCCACCACCCCATCCTATTGCTAGTTCTGTCTTGCTCCAGGTGCCATTTGAATTCATCTGTCTTTGATCTGGTGTGGATGGAAGTGTAGCCAGCTCTACTGGATACCTAGCTTTGAGTGGTCCTAGCCCACTAAAATCTAGATCCGTATGAGCTTTTCTTGTGTTTCTTGTCTAATTATGTGAGGCTGTGAAGCTTTCCTCCTCCAAGTATTTATTCCATTGATCATTAAATTAGGTTTGTTCCAGCTAACATATCTTTTGTGCATGTCAAACTTAGGCCAGGCACTGCCCATGTTCACGATTTAAAAAACAAAAAATGTACTTTGGCATGAAACAAAGACATAAATATTGATGTATAAATTTAGATGCACTGATTAGTTTGTGAGTAACGCATTCCATCACCAGTGCATGAGCTCTAGGAGCACAGCCAGGAAATCCAGATTACAGTCACAAGGAGGAAGCTCAATTATTCTAGTCTTAGCATGTGTAACTGTAACACCATTAAACACAATATTATCCAACTCTTTTAAAAAGTCTGTGTAAAAGTTGAAGAAGACTGAATGTACCTCCACACTTAGAAGAAAAATAAAAACTGATCATGTGAAGTTTTTGAGAGTTACTGAGTTCCTCAAAGCCCTTCTCCACCCCCTTCATCTTAACAAGGCGCTGTGCCTAGAATGCCAAAACTGCATGTACCAAGCATAAGGGAAAGGAACTTTTTTGGTTTCTTTTGCTAAATCTTTGCAGTACGTCTGGAGAAGTAATTGACATTTAGCCAGTGTCCTACATACTCCAGTAATAAATGCCTTGGCAATACCACAGCTAGACAAACTTTAAAATAATGAATGATACAGAGACAGCTGTGCAACACTTTTTCCCATTAAGAAATACTGCTTTCAGTTGCTTATCACGTTGCCAAACAATTCAATTTGAAATGTTGAGTGTCTGCTATGAGGTTGATTTTTTCTGGGAAACATTCTGCTAGAATGGAAACATTTATGAGAAAGAAATTGCAAGAGGGGAGAGGGAGAGAGAATCAGTTGCTTATCCATGTTAAAAAAACTTACTCCAGACATTTCACTGAGTTGTTTTTGCACTCTGGAACAGGGATTTATAATCGTGCCAAAATAGGGTTATTTGATACCAAAGGCGTTCAATGTGGAATTCCAAGATCATGCCTTTAGAATAAATCCAGAGCAATAATCCCCATCTGATGCTTTGGTCAGATGATTAAATACTTCAGAAGGGATTTGGAAGAACCTGAAGTTTTGATGCAATAACTACTTTGAGATTACATCTGTGACAACAGTCACTTCCATGAAACCTGAATTTGTCTCAACATGTTCTGAAACGTGAACTTGGCCAAAATCATTCATGAAAGAATACAAATCTGAACAGCACTTTTCAGATCTGTGTTTAGTCAAAATGGAGCTGACTTACCTCAAGAAATTGTTGTTACTGAGAACAAAGACAAAATGTGGTGTTTACTTAGACTGGAAATTAAAGCTTGCCAGCTGAAGGATTCAGAATGATACTGTTCTGGTAGTGACAGATACTGCTATCAACACAGCACCTTGAGAGGAAAATCTAGTCCTTCTCAAGTAATGCAGAATGTGGGAATTTGCCCTGATGATCTCAAAATTCATCATGCACGGCATATCCAAAACCCTCAAATGAAAGCCACAGAATGACGGGAAACGGAGAGGCTCTGGGCTCCCTGGAGACACCAAGTCTGCTCTGCTGCAGCACATCGTGCTGATCATTAGTGTACATCTCTGACTCTTTCTAATCTCTCCCAAGCCTATCAGCTTGAATGTCCTTTTTCGTTTCCCCTTCCTTTCAAGGCCAGGAGTCCCAAGAAATCTTCATCCAGCAGATATTGCAGATTCTGGGCAAATTGCATTATTATTATTAGTAGAAATACTTCAGTAACACATACATAGTAACACAATGGTAACACAGACGTATTTTGACAACGATATCATGGCCTGATGTGGGCTGTCAGATCCACTGTGCCAGGCAACAGAAACAATTACAAGCCCGCATGCTACAATGTACTGTGCCAGGCTGGGTCCTCGAGGTCCCAACATAACCCCAGTCTTGCTAGGCTGGGCTGCAAAACGTGGGCAAGAAGAGACAGGCCACAGTGCAACACAGCACACTGGGCTTTGGGAAATGCCAAAACACATTGAAGAAGAGTGGAGGTGGGTGGCAAGAGAGAGCTATGGGGGTAACCAGGCGGAACCACACAGCAAAAATACAACCTGTGCCTCTGGAAAGCTGAGCATACAGCACCTGAGAGGAAGGGAAGCTCATCCCACAGTGGATAGAGGAGGTTATGTGAGTGGCTTAAGTCCCACGGAACACACAGAAATGGGATCAACGTCTTCCACATTCCAGCCAATTCCCAACTTTTTTCACCCTCCTATCCACACTCAGGTGTCTTTCTGCTGCTGGTTTCCTCCCTGACCCTTTTCAAACTTCCTCTGAACCCAGCCTTTCCCCATGAGCCCCTGCTAACCCCACAAGGGATTCTGAGGGCCAAGCACCATTTTGGGGCATTTTGGGTTGTTTCCATTGAGGCCATTGAGGGGGCTGGTACACCCCTCCCCAGGCATGGTCAGGGCTCAGCTAGAGCAGATGATACAGTGCTGGGCAGTGGGGATGCACCAGTCGGAAGCAAGGGAATGTGGCTGCCAGTAGGGATGAATCTCTGCTTTGTTTTCAGGAGCTGCTGGAGGCAGAAAATAGGAATGTCTGTTAGTGATGTCTGCCTTCAGGTTTTAAGCTGAATTTTTGTTTCTTGATAGTTTCAGGCCAATGTCCATGTGTTTTCTCACATGTAAATGAAAGCAATTGGTCTGGGTATTTCCTTGTTCACTACTTGTTTTCATTAAGCCTTCATCAGAAAAATGATAAAAAATTAACTCTTCTGATGGCTGCCAGCTAAAAAGTGAAATATCTTCCCTCTCTCCAGAAGGCTTTTGGTTTAGCCAGAAGGTTTCCGTAGTTTTCCCTAGGCTAATGTGATTTTGGAAGTTTCAATTTTGTGGTGAAATTTGTCATTTTTTTCCAACAACAAGAGTTTTAGCAACATTTAATAGAAGTTGAGTGGGCTAAACAGATCTTGAGCCTCCAATGAAAGGTAGGGAGAAAAGTAAGGCAGAGGTGTTTAACACATTCTTTGCCTCTGTCTTCCACACAGATGACAGACCATGAGGGGCTCAGTTCACTGAGCTCTTCAGTTCCTCTGCACTGGAGGATGATGACTGCAAGTCATGAATGATCGACTCCCAGTCATCCCCAAAGTTGTGCAGGATGTTCTGCTCCAGCTGGATCCCTGCAAATCTATGGAACCTGATGGGATTCATCAGAGAATCCTCAAAATGCTGGCTTATACCATCACAAAACCTCTCTCAATGATTTTTGGACGGTTTTGGGAATCCAGAGGGATCTCAGATGACTGGAAGCTGGCAAAAGTTGTCCTGCAAGACAACATCTTGTCTCCTTCTAGGCAAGAAGAAGCCTGGAAACCACAGACCTGTTAGTCTCTCTTCAGTGCCTGGTAAAATTATGGAGAACGTTATTCTGGGGGTACTGAAAAATACCTGAATAAATGCATCATTTGGTGGGTGAGCAACTGGCTCATGGNATGGCTGCCAGCTAAAAAGTGAAATATCTTCCCTCTCTCCAGAAGGCTTTTGGTTTAGCCAGAAGGTTTCCGTAGTTTTCCCTAGGCTAATGTGATTTTGGAAGTTTCAATTTTGTGGTGAAATTTGTCATTTTTTTCCAACAACAAGAGTTTTAGCAACATTTAATAGAAGTTGAGTGGGCTAAACAGATCTTGAGCCTCCAATGAAAGGTAGGGAGAAAAGTAAGGCAGAGGTGTTTAACACATTCTTTGCCTCTGTCTTCCACACAGATGACAGACCATGAGGGGCTCAGTTCACTGAGCTCTTCAGTTCCTCTGCACTGGAGGATGATGACTGCAAGTCATGAATGATCGACTCCCAGTCATCCCCAAAGTTGTGCAGGATGTTCTGCTCCAGCTGGATCCCTGCAAATCTATGGAACCTGATGGGATTCATCAGAGAATCCTCAAAATGCTGGCTTATACCATCACAAAACCTCTCTCAATGATTTTTGGACGGTTTTGGGAATCNGGACAAGGGAGGGGATTGTCCTGCTCTGCTCTCAGCTGGGACAGCCTCACCTTGAGTGCTGGAGGCTGGTTTGGGTGCCACAGTGTAAGAAAGACATAAAACTATTAGAGAGTGTCCAAAGGATGGAAATGACATTGATAAAGCGCCTTGAGGCAAAGCCATACAAGGAGCGGGTGAGGACACTTGTTCAGCTCTGAGTGTTCAACTCAGAGGAGATTGAGGACAGATCTCACTGCAGTTACAACTTCCTGGTGATGGGAAGAGGAGGGGCAGGCACTGATCTCTTCTCTGTGGTGACCAGTGACAGGACCTGAGGGAATGGCCTGAAGCTGTGTCAGGGGAGGTTTAGGTTGGGTATCAGGAAAAGGTTTTTCACCCAGAAGGGGACTGGGCACTGGAACAGCTCCCCAGGGAAGTGGTCACAGCACCAGCCTGACAGAGGTCAAGAGAATTTGGACAATGTTGTCAGACACATGGTGTGACTCTTGGGCTGGTCCTGCACAGGGCCAGGAATTGAACTTTGATAATCCTTGTGGGTTCCTTCCTATTCAGCATATTCTGTCATTCTGTGTTTCTGTGATTATTTGATTTAAAAGCTGGTGCTAGTACTTCAGTGGCAAATGCTACTTATGAAACCTTTTTCAAAAGCAAATTTCTTAAAGGATGTTTGTTATTTTCTTCATTTTTTCCCCTTTTGTCATTTTCAAAATGTTTATTAGCTACAGACGGAAGTATTATAGTATCTGATCATACATCCCAGCAGCCTGAGCGCCAGAGGATTCCTACCAATGATTGAAATATCAGGAGAGACTTTCTTTCCCAAAGAAGAAAATTGTGCACTTGAGTAGGAAAACTCATCTGAAACAAGTTCTGAGTGATAGGGACTCAGAACTGCATGTCGAAACAGAGATCCTAAAGGAGAATAAAGTGAGATTTGTATACAATTACATATACCTCTGTGCTCTCCTTTCTAAAGACAGAAATAATGAGGCCTTGAACTGAGGTGTCTCTTCAATTTGAGCTGGTGGTAAAACTGCTGAAAAATACTCAAGAAGTATTATCTGGGCATTAAAGAATTGGAAAGATACATTATATGCTCAGGTGTAGTTTTCATGAAGGGACAAAACACAAACTATGGGGTAACGCAGTTAATATGTAAGGCTTTTGATCTGGGTGAAGAAAAATGTGAATAAGACTTAAGGGCAGAACAACTCCTCATCTAAATACTCAGAGCACTCATTTTCCATAGCACTTACCCAGATACTCCATGCAGTGTCTGTCCAAGACCTCAAAATTCCCCATTATAAATATTTTTCTTATTTGAGAAAGTTGTAAGGTCACAGAATCATAGAATATGCTGAGTTGGGAGGGACCTATCAAGATCATCGAGTCCAACTCCTGTACCAGCACAGGACACTTCCAAGAATCACACTATATGCCCAAAAGCATTGTCCAAACACTTCTTGAACCCAAGTCAGGCTTGGTGCTGGGGAGCCTGGGGCTCAGATCTTTTTCAGGACATGAAGATTTATTGTTGAAACTCTGGATTTACAGCATATTTATTTCCCTGAAGAAGTTTGGCAAGTGTGTGCCACCTTGAGTGCACTGCTTTAGCTGCTGTTGTTGCACTGACTGATATATGGGACACTCAAGTTCAAAATAGTCAGCCAGAGTTACACGTGACCACTGAAGGATGTCTTCTTATATTCCCAGGCATTGCCCTGCCCTGCCGTCCGTATGGTGCTGCTCAAGACTGGGATGCTGTACTCATCCAGAGTAGTCTGATTCAACCACCTATGTCAATATTTGAGCAATGATTGTGACTGAAACTGCTTGTGATTCCCATACCTTTCTTTATTTGATCTTAGTGACCAGTCACAAAGAAAAGAGACCCACATGACTAAATGGCAGGAGTGGGATCAAGGGTTTGTAGGACCCACGTGGCATTATGCAAGGACAAGAAGGAAAAGATTTAATATATTTATGAGTTTCCTAACCAAAAAAGGCAGGCAGAGAGAAACACATACAATCTCCTTGTATAATGCAGCACTGAATGTGGCAAAAAGAAAAAAACCGAAAACTTAAGTGGGAAGAGAGCATATCTAATAGGGATGCATGGAAAAAGTCAGAGAGAAGATAAAAAAGGAAAAAAGGTAAATGAAAAAAACAGAGGAAAACAAGAGACAATCATACATAATGTCAGAAGTTAAATAGAAACTGATACACTGCATAATTCTTATTTTTAAATAAAATAGGCTGAGAAATTGTATCCATTAATATACACACATAGATAGACATATACATACGATGCCTTAGCATGCAATGAATGGATAGGGCTTTATTCATAGCAGAGTTTTATTCACAGCAGGAAGTAAAACAAAGTACCCTTATTAATCACATAACCAAGCAGCATCTGCTAATTTAAAAAGATGTCTGAAAGGCAGAAGAGAATGCTCTTTATCTGTATCTCATGGAGATCCTGGGAATATTACCATATGAATTTAATAAAAAGTTGCTGTCATTGGCATTTTTATAAATAATATAGAGGCTTTGTTATCTAGGCAATTGGGTGTTTTTCTCCTATCCTGATTCAGCCAGGATCTAGTTAAATGAAGCCTGAAACAATAGACTTCAGTTTTTCCAATTTAGCACATGCCTGGCACTCAATATATGCTACGATGAAGTATGGCTTGCTGAGTGTTAATCTTGAAAATCATGCCTACAGTATGTACTCATGAGAATAATCCTTTTTGCTTATCTATTTAAACCTATAGACAAATTTAAACTGAAAAGCATGTCAAGCAGTCCTGTTTTGCTTGAGGAAGTAAACCTTGCAGGCAACAATAATGATTTAAGGGGGAGTTCTTTAAAGTAAAAAGAAAACATCTGCTCTCTAGAGTGGGCAGAACACTTCCTGCTCCCTTTTCCACAGAATCTGCTCTCTCTGATATCCTTTGTAGGTAGCCTAAGTTCTGCTAGATCCAGAAACTGGAGGGCACACTAACCAAAATACTCTGCGAAGATCTGTGAGTTCCCGTATTTGCCCCTGACTGTCCAAGTATGTTCCATATGACACCCAAATATCTTACCTAGAAAACTGTTTAAACTTAGGTGGCCTGATGCTCCTCAAACTAGCCCTGTGGAGGGGAGAATGCCCTGATATTAAATATGATGCGGAGTGACAAGCAACAGCCCCCAGAAAAAAAAAAAAAATGAGGCTGTTTGGGGCTTTGTTTTATGTACAGTGGTAATTTTTATTAACAGTATTGCACTATATTGTTTTTACACATGGGCTTCCTGTACTCTTTGACACATCAGGGGCCTCCTGTCTTCAGGATATCTTGCTGTGGACCCTGTTGGCCATGACTATGTGCCAAATTCTTCCATGCAGGTAGATCCATATCTGCATCATACGCATTTTCCATGGTAATGCCTCAACGGGCTGGTCTCGCCAACAAAAGTGTTTTGTTTCCAGACATCTCTTCTTTCTATTTTTCAGGTCAGCTATTTCCTTGAGAAACGCCACATCACAGATGACCAAGGCCAGCTGCTGGGCTTGGGCTGTTCTCTCAAGTTTGATCCCACCTGCCTCTCAGTGGATGAAGTCTGGCTAGAGGAGCAGCTCAAAGCCTGGGTAAATGAGGCCCAGTCAATAGGCATATTTGCTTCCCACTGATTAGGAATCTTCAGTCCAAGACTTGGTGATGTATTTTGAATATATATCTATCTTATGCCACTCCAGAACTTTCTGTTAATGTAAACACCAGGATACAAAATCTGGAAAGGACCAGCAGCCACAGTCTTTTGGGCTAATATGATCTACATATTCAATAGGACAGGGAAAAAATAAACTCCTATGCATGGATACAAAAATTATTGAAATGCAATGGAAGTGTGTCTTAGGCATGTATTTTAACTGTCCATATGAAAGCTGTGAACACTGATCCTTATGTAGTTCTCTCAGGCTAATTCTTATACAATTTGTGATAAAACTAATTTAACTATGTGGTGACTTTCTGCTGCTCAGTTGCATTTATCTTCTGGAGGCCCCTGCCCTCCAGCTTCAGCACCCCACTGCTGCTTCCATCCTCTGCTTTTGCACTGCCTTTTCTCCCAGATGCCAGCAGTCTGCCACGGGGTTGTTCTTGTGTGGGAGGAAGACCATGTGGCCACTCAGGGCTTGCTTGGTTGCACTTCAACCAATACAAGCCATTTTCACTGTGGTGTTTTTAGATAGTGTGTCTGGTTTTAAGCTACCACAGTACTGTCTGTGCTACTACACTTGGGAGCTGAGATTTATGTCACTGACAAAACTTCTTTGTGCTGAAGCCAATATATCAGTAAGAAGCATACTGTGGCTTGGTCACTAAGCATTTTATGTGTAGTATTTCCACAGTAATTTCATAACAGAGCTGGAGAGGAACACAAAGTGTTAGGGTAAAAAATGAACAGATACTCCTCTGGCTGTTATTTTCAGATAAGTGTGTCAGATCTTTTAAAGCCCAACCAATCCTCTTCAGCTGCAAAAAGTCCATCAAAGTTTGCCTGTATGAGATGGATATGCCAGTCTTGTTCTGTCTACTTCTCAGAATTATTTAGTCAAGACAGAAGAAATTAGGATCCAGCTTGTTCCACCATTCTCTAACTTCCTTCAGTTCCAGGAAACAAAGGCATTTTTTCACCTTTAAGAAGTGCTACTTCACCCTAAGTCGCTTCTGCTCCATCACTGTTTGCTGTTTGGGAAAACTTGTGTGGAATTTCTTGTAACCCCACGGACACTTTCTTCCCCAGTCAGCACGGCTATTTCTTGTACTCCCTTTCAGTCATTCCCTTAGTGGTTATTGTTCATATATTCCTCCTTCACTCTTTATTACTCCTTTTTTTTTTTAAATTTTAATCTCCAAGAAGCAGATGCTTCCTTCACTTCTGTCTTTGCAAGCTGTCTAGCACAACAATACAGTGTTTTCCATGGGCCTAAGCATCACTGATTGCTGTAAGCATGCAGTAAATTTAATTCACTCCAGGGGCGTGTTAGATTTATAGCTGCAAAAGCTTCAGCATGGACTGCTCAATATTTGTAAATCCTGGACATGGAACACAGCACATGGTCTACCATAATAATAATAATTTGTAACACAATTATGGTTTTCCTTTTCCAAAAGCAACAGAGAGATGTTCCCTCTGTGGCTTCATGCCGAAGAGATGTTTTTAGCGGAAAGAAAATATTTTCTTCAACTGTCAAAAGCGTGTTCCTGACATATATTTTACTTTCTTTTGGGGTTCCTTCCTTTCAAATATGGAAATAAAAATGGATTGATTTTGCACTATATAGCACAGTTCAAAAAATAAGAAATTTCTTTTCCCTTGCATTTACTTGCCAGCCCTGTGTGATTAATTATTATCACAGTGCAAAAGCATGAGTTGGTAACAATAGAGTCATATCCAAATTGCACTGTAAGAACAAGAAAATAATGACCAGATTTTAAAATATGATGTTAACAGGCCACAAAGGATGCCTTGATCTGCCTTTGCACAATTATTTAAAGTTTGTCCATGCAGACTCAGATTGGTTTCCCACCTACAGCTCTAGGTACAGTTTCTGGAACCACTTTTTAAAAATTAGTATAGAAGTGATTAATTTGTATTGGGTTCTGTGGCCAAAGAAATGTTGTCTTGATTCAAATGCTGGAAATAATTACTTGTTACTTA
>VXBQ01002627.1:15653-50398 GCA_013400175.1 Phainopepla nitens | reverse complement strand
ATAATTACTTGTTACTTAGGGTAAAAAAAAGAGACTTGCTTCTTGAGCTACCTTTCCCACAGTTTTCTATTTAAGTGCAAGACAATGCATTATCTATTACAGACAAAAGACATTCCTTCGCTAAAACAACTCTGTTTAAAAAAAAAAGCACCACCAAATCTTATTGGTGACATCTTATGACAATGCCAGGATGGTGAGATTTGAAAGATGAGGACTGGCTCTGATAAAGAAAAAGGAACAAGAATAGTTTCAGTTTCTACTGGAGGGCAAAGCTGAGCACATCTAGATATAACATGAATTAAATGTTTGAGTTTTGCCATGTCTTTTCTTCTTTTTTTTTTTTTTCTTTTTTTTAAGTGAGCCTGCTCTACCAATGATACTGTGGTCCCTTGCTTGGCACAGACTTGAATTTTCCTCCTCATCAGAGCTTGCAGGGCAGTGGGAAGGTTCAAAGCATCTTTGAGGTGTACATCTCAGCTGGATCAAGGTTGAGAGCAGAATCATTGTGTCTGTGTCTAAATTAGGATTTTCTAAGAAAGGAGATAAGGCCAAACAAAGCACAAAAGTTAATAATTCAATTGCTGCTTCTCATCTTCTTCCACTCTCTCAGCTCATTCCTCTCACAAAACCAAACTCTTACATTTGACAGCAACCTGAAATACAGACTCACTCAGCTTATATCTTGTCTGTCACCAGGATTTAAATATTTCAGGCCTTGGCAGCACAGCTGGTTCCTCACTGATTAGAGCCTGATGGGGCTGGTTTGCTAACAGGGACAGATTTTATTCATGGCCCTTCAGGTTCTCTGTTTCCCATCTTTAGCCTTTTATTTGCTCCGGGTAATAGCTGACTTTTTAAACTGCCCTGAGAAGGACTGCAAGAAGAGTCCCATTGTGCACAATGAATGGAGCCCTGATATCTCCCCTTCCCTGTCCGTTATGGGGAGGGAAGGCTCTTTAGTCCTTAGACAGACAAGAGGGACATTATCTTTCTTTTAAATTATTACTACTTGAAAAGATTATCTCAGAGCTGTGCAAGCCCCTCATTGCAGGTTTCATACATGAAAACCTGCTCTCTGTGCAACTTCTGCTGTCTGTCAGGGGACACAGAAATAAAGACTGCAAAAAATATTTGAAATCTGCTGGGAAGAAAGCCTTTGGGTAACTGGATTTATTGATTCATTGAATACTTCGGCACTTGAAGTGTCAATAAATAACTCAGATGCAAAACTGATATAATGGATCAACAGGTAAAAATATACAGAAAGGCAAACAGCAAAAGAAGTTGTACTTTTTATGTATGGGTGTCTTTCAGGGGATGTTTTCTACCAGAAGTGTATTTTCTGGCAAACATCATGTAGTAGTAAGGGTACACATTACTGCATTGCCTTGTTGACAGCCCCTCAAACTAGAGTGGACCTGTCAGTTATCACAGGAAATAATAGCTAGCTGGATCATTTGGGCCGTTTTTCATGGTCAAAGTGAGAATTTAAACCCTATTGGGAGATTTCACTGGGTGTTTCAAAGAGCAGGAAAAGGCCAATTCCTTGCCCCACCATTTTGGAGCTGGGTTGTTGGAGCAAGACTGAAATTCTGAGGTACTCTGGACTCCCCTGCTCTGGAGGTGGTGGCTCCTCAGAGGATACAAATCTCATTCCCCCAGCCGTGCTCAAGCAAGTATAAACCATGGCACTGACTAGCAGTGAACTTGCCGTGTAGGATCACAATAAATCCTGAGCCTCTTCTATCTTTCCACAGGTAGGGGAGGCAAGGGATAAAAAGGGTCCGCACACTCAGGACCTTGGGACCCTAAAAGAGCTGATTATTAAGACAATGAACAGGGACCAATGCAAGCCTTTACTGCATTTGCTGCATTCTGAGCTGTCTTCAGCTTCAGAAACAATATATAGGTAGAGCACAACCCTAGAACATCCATATAAAAGTAGTCTGTTCATAACATGACACATAGCACAGCTGGTGATTATGAACAGTCTATATTTCAATGGTGCACTAAGCAATCTCAATAAACATTGCCTGGCTTATCTCTTGGAAATTAAAAAAGTGATTGATGTGCTTCTGAACTAGCTTTTCATTTGAGACAAAGTTTTCACTGACTGATAAATACACCAGGCTTGCTCTGGCATTCCAGCTTATCTCAACTCCATAGGAATAGTGCTGGAGAAATGTCTCCTCAGCCTTTTGGAGAAAAAGCAGGAAGATAGTTCTGAGGCTTATCAGCCCACACTAGAGTCTGTGCAGCCCATAAGTCTTGCTGTTAATCTTCAGTAAAAACAGATGCATTGCTAATGTTTTTAAGGTTAACTGCAGACGCTTTTCAGCACAGCACCAAAAGCATCGTAATTTCCTTTTCTCAGAGTGCTTGTCCTTCCCTTGGGCTTTCCCAAATCCTCTTCTATAATCTTGTGCAGGGGCTGAGCAACAAAGAGAGGAAATCCAGGGAGATGAAACCAATTCAGGGCCCTATAGTGCAGGACTGAACTGAAAGGTAATCTTATTTTTTCCCAAATGAAGTTTCTAATTGTCTAATCATACAGCTATAATGTCAGTCAGTGCTTTGATTTTTTCAGGATCTGTTTCATAAGAATTTAAAACACTAAGAATAACACTTAGAGGTAATTTATGCAAGGGTTAAATGTGGTAACACTGCTTGAGAGTTTTAATATTATATTCCTTACCCAAGGCAATAGATATCTTCTTCAGAGTCATTCCATTCCAATGTGTAAATGCTGAAAGTAATTAGACTGAGTCCTGTGTGTATTAAAGTATTTAGGAGAAAAAATTTTGGAAAAAGTGACTTTTCATGAGCCAAATATTTTATAAAAGTTAAAATTACTAATAATATAAGAAGCTTTATTTTTTTTAAAGCAAAAGGTAGTTTAAAACATACAATTGCAGAAAAGTGTTTAGGTGTGCTAAACTCTTTTTTTAACATTTCAGTACAGGAATGAACACTGCAAAAGCATCCATGGTAATGTCATTTGGCCAAAAATGAGGTAAAATAGAAGTCATATAGTCATAGCCAATAGAATAGCATCAGAAGAATTTACATTTTTGTTAAAAAATGCAAACTATTACATTCAGAAGGACTGAAACACCCTTCCTATTTTTAAAACAATAGCCTGAAGGGCTCTGAAGAGCTATTAGCTGTCATTGTCACTTTGAGGAGAAAATATTTCTTCAGCTTTGAGTATCAGATTTGTTTTGCTAGAGATTTTTTGTGTGGTGCATTGGGTTGCATATTTTTCTCTTCCTTCTTAAAATGCAATAAAGATAAAGAGACAGCTTTTTTCTATTTCTTTACCCTTTGTTGCAGAGTAAATGTACAGACTCTTTAATGCTGTCTTATGTACAGATTTGAAATCACTCCAAAAGGATCACATGCCCTCTGATGCCTGCAGTAAGCCCACCGGCTGTTTATGGCCAGAAAGTTAGTACTCTGATAGAGACTAGGCATAAATAAGAACCAGACCCTGCATGACTTCAATCACTGGAGGAAGGTGTCTAAATTAAATGTATGCTGTAAAAAAACTTCAGCATTAGCCATGTCTGCCTGACGAAATAAGGCCATGTCGGCTTAATTAAATATTATCAATTCTCTTAAAATATTTTGCCACCTAATGAAGCCAGTTACCACCTGAACTGTTTACATATTTGACTTCTCTGGCCTTTGATCCTCTCTATCCCACACAGGCTGTCACTGAAAGGCAGACAGCGGAGTCAAGGCTGTCATGAAGGAAGCTAGCTTTTTCAATCATCACCTACCAATTTTATCAAAGTTAGTATTAAGCATGATGTCAAAAGGCTAATAACAAGGATATCAGTCTCCCTATTATACTTGCATTTTCACTACACACAAAAAAAAGAAACATAAAACAAGAAAATTAGGTACCCTTTTAAATCACAAAGTGCTTTGTCTTGCAGCTCTGTCTTGTTAATACTTGAGGGAGTGCATAAACATCTTTCTGGCTAATGTGAGAGCTGCCAAATGACCACAGGGATATTAATTATAGGAAGAAGTAATTGTTCACATTAAAAAAAAAAGAAAAGAAAAAGAAGAAGTTAAGAGGATGTAAATATTGTAATTGTATTTAGTCATATGGGGAAAACAGGGATCATCTGCCAGAAGCACACAACTTCTCTTGAGTTCATGGTAGGGGTCACAACTTCTCTGTGGTTTGGGCCATTTTTGACCACTGGAATGTTCACCTTCACACATTTGCATTTACACACACATCTCGGACTGCTCTCTGCTTTTCAGTAGAATTATGGCTTTCTGCACTGGAAAAAAAGCCAAAGGGAAAAGAACTCCTAGAAGACTCTTCTAGTGTGCAGATATCCAGGAGGCAGATTATATAGATAGGCAAAGGGATTTAAAGACACACAGGTCCAGCCTTTGGTGCCTGGGGTACAAAAGGACTGCAGTGTCTCCTAGGAATGTGAAATCTGTGGGGCGTATTTGAACCAGGAATGCTTTGCTTTTACATATGTGTAATAAAATCCATCAAAGTGATTGTTCGAACAAAATTGGATAGAAATTGAGCTGAAATATAAAGACCAATCCAATATGTCTGAGAAGGTTAGCTGAACAAGTTGGTTGGGCTTTTAAAACCTACAAGACGGGCAGAAATAATTTCCAACACGGCAGTTAATTCTGATCTTCATTTTACTCTATGCTCACAGACAGCTTGCTAGCCAGGTCACCATAGTTTCTCCTTAAATCCTGAAAAAGTACCCTGCTCATGCATACATGTGGATGAGATTGGGAAGGGAGGGCAACCCAGATGATTCTGGATGTTCTTTGGAAACGGCAGAATTACCAGAGAAAAGTTAAATGTAAGAAATGCATGTTCATCTGAGGACAAAACTAAATCCTAGAGATATTTGAACTCAGCATGTGGTGCTACACCAATGCTTAGATTTTTCTCAGTTTGAGCAGGAAGTTGCTTTACTCCTTCTTTTTTGATATTCTGTTGTCACAGACTGGGACTATGGAGGGTTATTAACACACATGCTCATACCTTTTACCAGCCAAGCCCAATAGCAATGATATGTTAACTGCTAATCTTAGAATGTCTTATGTACACTGAGAACATCTGTACATTTATCGTAGTAGTATAGTGTTTACATAAATCTTGTCAATGTACTATACACATGCATTACACGTGTAGTCTTTATATTTAAAATTGTGCTTGCTTGAATATAAATATCAATGCAAAATGTAATATTTTATATAAACACATATTTTACTGCTGTATATATTGTGTGTATACAGAATTTGTTAGGAGACAGATACCAAATGCATTTTTAAAGATGGTCTTACTTGGTAAGATGCGAGCTCACTTGACATTCTGAATGGGTTAGTGACCTGGTAATGGGATACAAACCTTTACAACTCCATATCACAGCTTCAGATCCAGTCAAAGGCAGAAGTGATCAAAAATTATCACTGTCCTGATAGTTTGGTGATGAGAAAGACTGAGGTTGCTTGCCTTGGTCCGCAAGGCTCTGTATCTCCCAGAGCGCCGCACCTCTGGCACTCAGCAGAAAAAAATGCACAAAACCAACATTAGCTAGCCCCAGCTGTCCCTGGAAGGGAAGGGGTTGTGCCCCATGGGCCTCCAGTGATGGGTAAGACAGGCATTATCTAGATTTTGCTATTTTTGTTGAATATTTTTAATATTTGGTTTGGTTTGGATATTTTTAATAGATGCATGAGTTTTATTGTCATTCGTTATAATTTATCCATCTTTGGACCTGATAGAGCTGCTGCTGATCTGCCTGGATTAACTGGGTGAGAAGTACTTCCTCAAGAAACTTGGTTTACAGCGCTGGCTGGATTGGTGTAGGATACTTACAAAGCGATTGAAGGTGACTGCAGTGTTGTCAGGTTGACTGAGGCAATATGTATGTACCTCTATATGGGAAAGTCAGAGAAAGAAAAACACCCTCTAGCAGAGAGAAAAAGGGTTGCACCTGGCCCTCATTTGCACTGGTGAAAACCTCAAGGCCACTGACTGACCTTCTCTTCCTTCCTCTCTTATACACCCCCTCAAGAATGAAGAGGCATTTTGATATTTATCACACTTAACTGTAATAGCTATAGTGCAAAGAAAACACACAGTCTGACTTCTGAGGTGGTGTGTAAGAGAATGGGATAGTCTGGCAACACAAATAAGAAACCCACACATGGCTTATGGCAAAACATCACCCAGTGTAGAGGAATGAAGGTAAGGAGAAGATATACACAGGTTTTCCCTGGTGTTTTAAGTGATGTGGTGTCTGGACCCACACATCCCATAGTACAGAGGCTATCCCAAAGTGGCACGGTGCATGGACATGCAAGGGGTGGTGGCGAGGCAGTGCAGAGTCAGTGCACTGTAAGCTTTACTGCTCCTAAAAATGCAGGTATCCGTGCCCTGCTGGGATGCAATACCACCATCCTATGGATGAAGCTTGATGGGGCTGCATCCTTTCCTTTCACTCAATTACCAGGAAGAAGTCTTGTTCCTGTTACTACATTGTGTACATATTTATTCATCTCTATGGCATCTGCCTGGCTTACCTATGTTGAGACATCCAAACTTTTAATTAGACAGATCAAACAATTACATTATACCTGCTGCCTGAAGGTTTAGCTGCTAGCTCTAAGATCAAGATTTAATCAGTAAGAATGCCTGAACAAGGAGCTATCATGTTGCTGCTGCTGATTGTTATATTTTTATGAGCCATCTCCAAAAATTGGAAAAATCCTGTTCTATACAGGCTTGGTTTTCATCAGCACTTGCTTTCCCATGACCCTATTTCCTTCCCAATTGCCAGTCTCTGTCTTAATTCAACATGGTTTTTAACCCTTTTTTTTTTAATGTTTTACATTAATGTAATTTCATCACATTAAGATAATTTCACCACCCCTTTCCAAATCGTACTCCTAAAAAAAGAAAAAGTTTAATAAATCTGAATTTTCAGGTGTTTTTGTCATTATTGTTCTAATTCTGCCTGTACATGGACTGCATGAAAGAAAATCAGCTAGATAGTGTCATAAACAAAAAGATATGCTTAGCTTGAGATTTTGACACTTGCTGCCAGTTTTGCCAGCTGCCTACTACCAAGATAGGTAATTAAATACTCATGTAATATTAATGTATTATTATATTAATTAGTACAGAATTGCTGTTAGACTATTCTAACCCTGATAAAATATGCACAGTGCCCTGCTGTTCTTGCTGATGAATGGCACTTGGTGGAGCCAATGTGTTTAGGCCTATTGTTGTTTCTAAGTTAGCAGTTCAGGATGTTGTTTATATGTCAGCAGTAGTTCAACTATTTTGCCTCCTACTCTAAAGTAATTTTAAAAGACTCTGACATTAACTGATATATAGATTGATATCGGTCAGAATGAGTCTTGTAATAGAAGTTGGTTGCTTTTGCTGGAATTGCTATCAGATGATTGGTCCAGTTCTTGGAGGTGTGGCTGTGGATCTCTGCTTTTTATTTCTTCCTCATATGTTTTTGTTAGGTGACACAGCCAAAGCATTATCCAGTAAACTTATCTCTTTGTGCAAGAGATAAACTGCACTCTTTATGTAGTATACTTACAAATACCCAGGCCAGGTCATGGTTAAATAAATTTGGGATTATCACCTTCTTCGGTGGCCAGAAGTGGCACTAGAGGTGGGAATTAGCATAAAAATGTGAATGTTCCCAAACTTGGGCATAGGAAACCTCTTTCATTCAGGTACTCCAGCATAAGGGATATAAATCAAGGTTTCTCATGTTCAAAAAATGAGATGTAATCTACTGACTTCTCCACCCTTAAAATGCTGGTAATTTTCAACCATGATTAGCTTCCAGTAAGAAGGCTTATTATTGATTTTTTGAAAAAAATTTTGTTAAATAAGAGTGAATATGATTAAAAATACCTAAGGATGACTATACAGTGTATGTATAAGGACTCTATGAGAGCACATTGAGCTCCCATTATTTCATTTGCACAGACAGCCTTCTGCATGCACAACACCTTGTCAGAAGCACACAATTTAACTACTTTAGCACAAAATTACAGGACCTGACTCTCTGATACTTGCCTTTCTCACCTGAGGCTTCAAGATATACATTTGACAACACCATCTATCCTGTCTTCTCTTCATTAATATTCAATTAAGAGGTTTATTTTAGCAGACCGGCACTTGACCTCCCCAGCCACACTTCTCTCTTTAGCGAAGCACTGTTACTGCCCACCTGCTGCACAGCAAGATTGTATTCAATCATGATCCCTGGCACAAACTGTGTGCTTATAGTTGATGGCTTGCTTGAAGGAGACCAGACCACTAATAAATTGCACAGTCATTACCCTTTATGCATACTTGTTCTAATAGGTGTTGCAGATTCCTGCCTCCTAATAAGGAAAGGAAGTAGAAAAACACATAAATTCTCCCAAGGGAGTCAGACAGCCTGAAGCCACGTTCGACAGCTGTTGCTGTTACCATGATCACCAAGAGCAAAACAAGGATTAGAAGGGTGAAAAAAAAAAAGATGCGTTGCAAAGGTTTTGGCAAGATTTTCTTGGATATGGAATGTGTTTTGCCCTGCCCCAATATATAAAAGCTCAGCACTCCTGTGGCACATGGTGGAATTTGGAGATTAAACAAACATTGCAATTAATTAGCCCATAAATTAGTAATTTATTTTATCAGAAGTTTTTATTTCTGTATCTTGTTGCATTTTTAAACTGTCACCTTAAACTCCAGCAAAAAGAATTTTGCTTTTGATGTGAGCTTGGATGCTACAGTGTTACTAAATCTAATTCACAAGAAGTTTCAGAATATGTTTTCACAGGGTTTACCTTTCATCTTCTGCCCTTAGCTCTGGTCTTTCTCCTGGGGGCCAGCTAATAGGAATCGGGTGCTTCCTTGGCTGCCCTGGAGCTGTGCTGAGTTACACCAGCTAAACCTCTGTCCCTCAGTATTATAGCTGAGAAATCCAAAGGGGAGACTCATGTCCTCTGTAAAGAGGTGTATTTAGTCTACCCTGCAAAGATGGTTTATGGCTTTGGCAGGGAAACTGTTGACAGTGCATACTGTAAATATAGTTCAAAGTGAATTTGAAGTCTTGGAGCTGCAGCTCTTCCCATGCTTGTTACATTAATTTGTTAAAGATGCTTAGTGTAGGTATCTGTGTACATAAAGATTAACACCATCAATTAAGCACATTCACTTGATATTCTACCAAAAGTGGCAATGGGGCACACCACAGACTGCTGCTCCCTTTTTGAGCATGGCACAAAAACAAGGCCACAACGTTGCTGGGCATTATGGCCTTCACAGAAGAGGTCACAAGCCTGCTGCTTTTAGCATCCTAGCCAAATTCCCGTTCCTGCAATTGCTATCCATCTACATAAAATGGTGTTTCAAGCAGAGATAGTGTTTCTTGCTCTTGACTTAAACACTAGAGGGTCATTAGGTTGCTGTATTGAATGTATGGTGCTTTTAATTCTCATGCTATCTAACTTCAGGTGCACACAAAGTGATTTTTACTTTTGAGGCCAAAAATCACATCTGCTTTTATGGAAGACCAAAGTTACAACAGATGCCCAAAGCAGGAATTAATGAGGGTGAGAGTGCAGAAGAGTGCAGACTCTCATATAACAATCTGCTGGAAGGACATCTCATGGTTTCTATATTTTACCATGTGACACCAGTTTTCCCTTCCCCCTTTGCCTTGCAACCCTCCTTGAACATGAACAAAGGTGGCAGACTGCTTTTCGATGCTGACGAGTCCTCCATCCTATTCAGAGACGTATTTACAACCCATTTTGCTTCTGGCCTCCTATACACAACCAAAAATCTTGCATGCTCAGTCGATCAAAACACTTCATCTGAGGTCCACTCTGATGGAAACATCAGGCCAAGATATGATATATCTGTCCAGAGTGAAATAAAGCAGTAAGCAGCTTCAACAAGTATTAATGCTCACTAAAGCTTAAAAAGACCATGTATTAGTTCCTATCTAAATTATGGTTTAAAAAATCCACAACAAACTTTTTGATAATAATTACCAAAACACTCTTAACAGTATTTGTGGCAAATGAGAATAACCATTAACATTGCTTAATATTATAAACCAGTGTAAGTTCCTGTCCAATGTTAGTCTTAACACAAACTAAAAATATGCTACTTATTGAGTTGGAAGAAGGTTTTGATTTACAATTATGTCTTGATGGATTACCTGAAAGCACAACCTTCAGGCAAACTGTGATTAAGTTGACCAAAGACATCTGGGAGAGCCATCTACGGCCGAAAATTATGACCTTGGTATTCTGGGCTGAAACTAGACACCATTTAAATTGCAGTGCTGAAAAACTCTTCTAGAGAGGCCTTTGTTTAGGATGCCATCAGGTTTTTTAGCTTCAGCAGTTCAGCAGAAACACCTCCTGTGAAGTTACAGGGGGGAAAGAAAGTACTTCCTATTTTTTTGCAGCCATCACTTTAAAAACAGAACTCCAAACGCTCCCAGCTTGTATGAATCAAGAAGCAAAAACAATTAATAAGCTAATGATTAGCAAATGCTGTAGACATAGGTTTGGATTTCACTTAGCAAGATTTATGGACTTAAATATAAAAGTATGACTTTTGAAAGCCATGTGCTGATAATTAGCTCAAGTTTTACCCCTGGTTACTGTAAAATCACAACATGCTGTCAGAGCCCATTTTCTGATCCTGTTATCAGCATGGAATAAAGTTTTCCATTAAATGCAAAACAGATTTACAGGTGCTAAAACAGCATTTTTTATCAGTGGGAAACAGGCTACCTTTTGTTCTCTGAAAAGGCATTGCATGATTTTACATTCATCAATTCATTGTACAACAAAGGGAAAAATAACAATTTTGGTCATCTACAGAAACTGAAGAAGATATAATGTGAAACTAAACACAAGAAAAGTAACAGCCTCTCAGAATGTAGAATCTACAGTCTTCCATATTATCAACTATTGCAAAAAAAATTATAATTAGATCAAAGCCATGCCATTTCCTTTCTGTTGCTGAGTGTACTACATAAATCCTCACAGAAATCATGCATTCCTGCAGAAAAACTCAAAGGATAACTGCATTCCAGGCAGCTGTGAACACTGGAAATTAAATTATTCCATTAAAAAAAGAAGCCCTGCAAAGATAACAGTCCTTTCAATGTAATAATTCCTGCCATGAGCTGTCACGTGTCCCAGGCCAGGGAGAAAAGTCCTCTTCCTGTGGGAAGGAGCTGGCATTACCTTGTCCTCCAAAATGCAGCAGCCGAAATGGAGATGAACAGCTTTTTCCTTGCTCGCAGGCTTGCACCTGGCAGTGGGCAGCCAGCCTCTGAGGAGCGGTCGGAGTGCTTTGGGACTAGCTGGGCTGAACCACTTTTAGCAACAGCTGCTTCAGAGTCTGATGATGGAGGAGCACCCTCCAGAAGAAAGCAACCTCTCTTGCATTGCTACAATATGAGCTGTTTAATATGGTAGTCAATGGAAAGTATTTTATTGCCTGTGTCTGAATACTAGGCCTAGATATGCTTGAAACTGGACTTGGGAGCCCTTTGATAAGCAGACCAAGTCTTCAATTACAAGAAATATTTCATAGCTACTTTTGGCTTCTAAACATTTAGATGGAGGTTTATAAGGCATTTTAAGGGACTCAATGCATTTCTTTCCCTGAAACATCCCAGGCAACTTAAGAAATCATAACCCATCTTTGTACCCAAGACAAAAAGTGTGAAAATACAGAAGGCAGGAGCCTCATGCAGAAAGAATACAAAGCACAATGTAAATATTCAGAGTTGCTTTACACTCCTGGCAAAACCAACTGTATTGAAGAATAGAACAATGATGTTTATTCAGAGATGCTTTATCTGACACACTTGCTAATCACACAGGTTTCTACAAAGAAAAACCTATGGATACAAGGTGGTACTTCCTCTGCCACAGTCTCAAAGCTTCCAAGAGTCCATGAGAAGGTAGCTTTATGAACCAGAGTTGGTTCAGTAGCCACTGGTTCCTCTATCCTCTGTGCTTATAATTTTAGCTCAGCTGGTTGTGTCTGCATTGTTCAAAAAAACCACCTCTTATTTTATTGAAGCCTACTATGTGGCAATCCTTCTAGATCCTCAGTAGTTGTATTATGAAGAAGAGTCTACTGGCATTTTCTTTCTTCCTCCTTCTTTATTGAAGGAAGACAGAAGACAAGTCTAAAACAAAGGGCCTGGTAGTATTTCCTTGAGCAGAAGATAGGATTCCATTCTTGCCAGGTCTTCATTCGTGGACAAGGTCAACTTCTGAACAGGGAATTCTGTAAAAGGCCTTCAGAGACCTTTAAGAATATTACTGACTCTGTCTGAGATGGTTTGCAATTAGGTGCGCTACATGGTGTATTTTCCTGGTCAAATGAGGGTAATGTAATGAACACAGTACACTGTTCCCACGTGGTCTTCCAGATCAGAGAACAAACTTTTATTAATAGCATTTATATGAATACTGTACTGTGGGGGTGTCTGTCATCACCTTTGCTCCAAAACATCACATCACAGGAAGCAAAAAGGGAAAAAGCTATATATTTGTCATAGTACCCATACATCTAGGAGAAAATTCTGTCAAAATTTTGGCACTGACTACATTTGCAGATGAACTCACAGGTTCACATACAAAAGTAAAGGGAGCCTGTGAGATCCTGAGATCTTGGAAAAACTACAGGGTGCAATGTTATAAGAAAAATCAGCTTTCAAAACCTTGATCTACTTTGTTTTCTTGAGGGAGCCAGAAAATAGGAGACAAATCCTTTGTCCTGGAATTTACTTTTTGCAGAAACACAACACATGGAACAGACAGGGGACACCTTGCTTCTCCCTATACCTAATGCCATACCATTCTTCTGTTAGGTTGACCTAAAATCACCAGAACATTGATCTCTCTGTTCCTCCCAATCCAAGAAAAAAAGTTCTGAAGAATGACCTTCAAAGTGCTTGGCCGTTTGTCAGAAATTATCACAAAAATACAAAGAAACAACCAAACAGTAAATCAAAAATCTGAGTGAGAAAACTCTTGCAAGGACTACAAAGGAAGAAAAAAAGCAAATGTCATGGAGAGTTGATTATAACACCAGCAGTTTGCCACAGCAAAGGAGAAACTGATACCAGATGCTGCTGGGAGCTCTTTCATTACCTTATGCAAGACCTGCAGAGCCACGAAGGGGCCCCTTACAGCACTACCTCTCTGTCTGCGATAAATGTGCAGCACTTGGGCGCAGTGATTCATGCTCAAAAGAGATCTGCAGAGCGAGTTATTATTTTATTTGAGTGATGAATTTGGAAGCTGACTCCCTGTAAATTTGCTGCATCCTTTCATCATCTCCCAGCAAGTCTTTGGAAGTTAGCCTCTCTTGAAAAATTACCCTGTTTGTCAGGGCTTTTTAATGTCCGCAGCATTGCCATTTAAACAAGTGAAAGTAGCAGATGAAAAATTAATCAAAATATGTTTAATATTGGATGCAAGGGCTGCCAGACCTTTTGATCTTTGACATGTAGTTTCTTGCTTTCTAAATCCTTAGACATCTCTGTCTGGTTCTTTAAAACTTATTTTTCATTTGACTGGCTATACAGCAGTTTGTAAATAACAGCACACAATGCAGCCATTTTCTCCCACTCCTCTAAAAAACAAAGGTCAGCTAACTGCATGGTTTATGTTTATGCAGTATTTTCTGCAATGTTACTCACTGACTCAGATGAAGAAAATGCAGAGTGCACTAAGGGAGGCAGAGATTTTTATTCCATTCTGGGTTTTTTTATTAGTGTAATTACAAAGAGTTCTGCTCAGCATCTGCTCAAAGCTCTAAATATACTGCATATCAAAACCATGCGGGAGGACTCAAAAAAACTTGCCATGTTATTGTTTTAAAATTAATGTTTGTTTATTTGTTTGTTTGAGTAAGTCCCTTTTTAGTCACCTTGTGGTTTCTGAGCTTTTCAGGTTCACTTGGTTTTTGTTTCCATGGTTTTCTCTGCATACATGAGCGGTACAAGTGCTCTTTTCCCAACAAGTGAAAGCAGAGATTATATGGACCCATTAGATTGTGACAGCTGAGCTTTTTAGCAAAAACACATCAAATATAACAGCTGTTGTAATAAAACTGCTAAAACTGCCAATATCGAGGCTAAGAATCAAGGAAAGGACAAATACGGAAAGAGCCAGCAGCAGTAAGCTGAAGCAAGCAGTGGATGGCTGATGGGGACATTATAAGCAGAACTGGCAACCTGAGAAGGTAAATGTTATCAGTGTTAATGATTTGTATAATTTTGAGAGACACTTGGCAACCTTTGTGGAAATAGGAAGGCTACAGCAGCTTACTGGGGGACATAAGCAGGTTTCCTCCCCGGAATAAATACCTCATATGTGGTGATCTTCCAAAAAATTATCACACTAAAGGCTGCTGAAAATTTTTTTTAAATGCCTGATCATTGTTCTATTAAGCTACTGAGTAAAAAGGAACAAAGATAGGAAAGCATCAGTGATGCTGGTGCCTGTGTACTCTGGGAATGCTCTAACTATTGCGGAATTCATGAGCAGATTCGGTTTCACAGAGCGGCAGAAGGTGGTATGGTACCATAATTTAAATGTGTTTGATGAAAAAACTCCAACTCTCTACAGGAAGGAGTGATTACCTTATTTGTCAAAAAGAGGCATACACTGAGGAAGCTGGGTCAAGGCAGTAGAAACCTGTGGAGTTTATTATCAAGTGACCTTTCATATTGGAGTGAGAAAAAGAGAAAAATTAAAAAGAATATTACCAGAGTTTCTGCATTGTCTTGGCCATTGTTTTCCAATAATAACTTCTTGGAAAAGAAATTACATCACTGCTGGGCATGTCCTATATAATACTATCAACATAGGTTTGGGGGATGTTTACTGTTTCTAAATTAAGTTGTTATAATTCTTCTCATATTCATACTCATTAAATACATAGAAACAAGAAGAACATCCCTACTTTGCCACTACAGTTACAAAGCCATTTTTCTGTCCTTTCTTACATGTTGTAAGAGTTGTCTCAACATATCTTTAAATCAATCGACACAGATCAAGATGGAAGAGTTTATAAATAGTGCTATATACGTAACCAAAAGCCAGAAGAATGAAATGGAACACTCAGAACTTCTAAAGTACTTGAGGAAATATATTCTGATTCCTTTTGAACAAGGAAATGCTTCTCACTGTTCTTTGTACAGTATCTAACACTTGATGCTTCTGCTGGATACCTGGTCTTAACTGTACTTTGGATAACCCCTCTAGCACAAATGAAGAATAAAAAATGGCTTTTGTGGCTGCTTTCTTCAGTGAGAAGCATGTGCAAACAGATCAAAAATCTCACAAATACGTAGAATAATTTTTTCTTTTGGCAAAACCAGGATGCAAACCCCAAGCAAATATTAGCTTTCTATTACATTTTTCTCCCACTTAATTGTAAAACTAAACTGAGATATAGAAAAATGCTTTTAATTTTTCTTCTGGTTTACAATACTGAGGAAAGATAATGTGGTTTTTTACTGCTGCTGAAAAATCACGAGCCTCTTTCTGGGCCTTTCATTACCGGAGCAAGGATCTAGGTCCAGAAAACTTTGCATATTTGTAGCTGAATTAGTTGCATAGTGTTACATGGGACACTAGCAGTAAAACTCAAAGAATTTGTCTGAATTTATGTTGATGAAATTGACAGCTTAATTTATACACAAACTGTATAACTGTGAATGGTAACAGGTCTCACAACTCTTTTCTAAAAGAAAAGACAAACAATAGTAAAAATATGGTAGCAATATTAGAGTGGAATATTTCTCCCATTCTGAGTGATATTGGGGTAAACTTTGTTGGATTTTACAATGTGGAATAATGTCACCTGGGAACTGATCAAGAAAATGAGCTGCTGAGTCCACTACAGCAAGTTTCCCAGGAGTGATAAGAACAAGATTTTGATGGAAAATTGAGTGAAATGAAACCATGGTGCCAAAGCCAGACATTTCCATTACATCCAACAGCAATCTCCATGTACCTGTCATATCATTCTCTGAACTCACTAAAAACCTTTGGCTTCTATGTCACCTTGTGGAAATGAGTTTAATAAATATGTGTTGGAGAAACAATTTACTCCATTTAGTTAATTTCAAAGCTTCAGTCTGAAAATTTAATTTCCTTTTTCCAGAAGATGTTAAGGATAAGCATTTTACTTTATTCGTCTTTGTTGATTTGAATTTTCAAAAATCTCTGCAATGTCTCCCCTTCATGCCAGTCAATTTTTTCTATTTTGTTATGGAATCTGTCTTGTATATCCATCAACCATTTTTGCCTTTGCAAAAGGGGCAGGTTTTTTTTAAGTGGGTCAACTATAAGAGAATGTGACCCTCGAGGGATAGCTGTACTAAGCCTGTGCTCAGTGACATATTTGCCTTATAGTCCTTATTATTTTCCCTACTGCTTTAGAGCCAATATGGACACATGATCCTGTCTTCTACTTTTTGACATCCCATCTAACGGCAAAGCTGAGTCAGCACTATGGGAAAACCATAGTGAATACCAACTGAATTACTCAGCTTCAGCCAAGAATAACTTTGAGTCAGTGTTTTACAGTCTGATTTTCAAAAACTCAAATGATAAAAGAGTGGTATGAAAGAATACTGTAAGCAATCTCAATAATATTTACAGTTCAATGATAAAAGATATGCTAGAGTGAAAATATTTTCCTTCAAACGTAGTGCTCACTGTACTGTACCACTAATCCACAGAAAATACATTCAGTGACATCTGAACTTCATATTAATGCAAAAAAATAAAGAGGAAGAAAATCATGTAAACAAAATATATATGTTTGGGGAAAACATTTGGAAATCTGCAGAAACACTTGAGACAGCGAGGTAGTTTGAAGGCCATATCTATTAAATATATGCCTAAGTACACTCAAAATACACAGATCTGAACAGATTAAAAAGAAAAAAAAAGGGGGGAGAATTAAATACTAGAATTAAAAAAAAAAAAAAAACACAAAAAAAGGCAGCATTTTGCAGCAAGCCAACTGGAAAAATACCAGAGCAGGAAGAGCCTACTTAAGAAGTGAATGTAATCTCTATGCAGGGGAAAACGTGTTTGTTGAAGAAACTTGGGCAGGTTTTGGGGTATTGGTGGTGTTTTGAGTGCTCCAGACAGACACTGCCATCCCTGACAGGCTGGGAAACAGGAAATTTCCATTGCATCTGTAACAGCTAAAACTGTGTAACAGCTAAAACCTAAAATGTGCTGTTGGACATCTTTATCTTAGATTATGAGGGAGATATAAGAACTCAGACCTGCTCCATCGAAAACAGAAATTATACTGCTTTGCCACCACAGACGTAGGAATTATGTCTCATTCCTTATGTAAAGAACAACATGATATCAGGATCTTTATTTGTTTGTACCGGGTTCCAGGTTTTCACCTACAAAATGGGGTGAGGTTTCTTCCTTCTCAAGTGTAGGCATTTATGGTGACAAGTAATGTACTGTAGCTGTTCTGGTAACTGTAATGGAAGGTTGTTTGGTCCAACTTTTGCACCTATTCAAAGTGGCTTGTGATCCTTCTCCTGCCTGGTAAATATAAAATGTAAGTTGGCAGAAGACTAAAACAAAATCAGTCCAAAGGCAAGAAGCCAAATAACAACTTGGCTGTACACCAAAAGTTAGAGCATGCCTAATGTCCTCAGATTTTCACAACAATTATCCATTCTTTCCTAGAAGCAGCTGGCTATTAACTCACGAGAATAAAAATCTGAGCTTTAACAGAAAGCAAGAACAAAGCAATACTATGCAAGAAAAGTGAAAAAAATCAAAGAAAATCTAAAAAACAATGGGAAAAGCTCCCTTTTGTCAGTTAAATGGTCAGAGAACTGAAAACAACCTTTTCATACTCAAAAGTCAAAGCAAAATAAGCTTGGCAAAATGAGCCTTCCAGAAAAAGTCAGATATTGTGGCAACATATAACATTAAATTATCTTCTTGCATATGTGTCTCTAATACCTCTTCAGCACAGGCTCTGGAACTGAAAGTACCCGAGTGCAGAAAGTTTCACTACCAATCCACTAACCAAGTTACAAAGCAGTTGCTTCTTCTCTTTGTAGTCTAAACTGTTTCAAAGCAAGTTTTGTGAAAAATGAAAGAACTGAGGATGCTTACTTCAATGTACACATTGAAACACTCTCCTCATAATGCTATCTCCTGAACTGTTTCACAGTTGTTTAGTTCTGAGTTAATCAGAGCACAGCCATACCTGAGGGCAATTTTATCCTTTCTTACTATAGGTAAAGAATGCTAAGACACCTTTGGAATTCAGGAAACAAAGTTTCCTCTGAGATGAAAGTTAAAAGTAGGCAAATCTGAGAATTTGTTACCTGAACCATCTCAGCTTCTCAGAGAAAATTTTGCAGTCAGACAAAAATATGACAGAGGATTGCCTGATGTTAGTGCAGAATCATCCCAAGTGCTCAAAAATAAAAGTAAGCTGAAAAACAAGTTACTTACCCTGTTAGGGCAAATGGATTTGTAATGAAGATGTCACAGGAGAGGTAACCTGAGACAACATGAACTTTTTATCCCTTTCAGCAGTCCAAGCTGACAGAAGGACATTTGTAGCAGGAACATGCAGAAGGAACACAAGGTCTGAAGGCACAGTAAGGTCACAGGCTAGCAATATGCAGGGAAAACTCCCATGCCAGGCATATTCTCAGTACAGAGTTCAGCAAGCTTGATCACTGCAATGAGGATCAGGACATATGAAGATGTGTTTTCTAATGGCTTAATGCAGCTCCAATATTTTCTGAGTTACAAGGAAGTAGCTATGCAAAGAAAGGATGGGAGAGGACTGGCCAAAGAGACATAGAGCAGAAAAGAAGATGAGGGTGACAGGAGAAGCGTGTCAGTATAGACATGAAGCTTTGAAGAGAGGATTTTGCAGTCCAGGCATGGTGAAGATCACTGAGAGAGAATCTGAGGGATTATGATCAGAAATCTAGAAAGTACTGACTGCACAGTGGAGCAAGAGGGCATCTTAGCTAACTTTAAAGAAGAGATGATACTATATTAGTAAAATATGTAAAAGGAAACTGTTATAAGTAAAAATTGGTAGTTATTTTTCTTGTTAATAATAGTTACAATTGAAGTTCACCCCCTTCTGTGAGTGATGTTTGAAAGTTTATAACACAAATGTTGTAAGTTGCCTGTTGCCAATAACCGTTACAATTGAGTTTACTATTTCCATAATTTAATAAGTGACAGTTTGTAATGGGCGTTGTCAATAAATGTTGCAGTTCAGTTTACGTACTTTAGTTCAGTGCGTGGGATAATAGTAGTCATTGTAGTTAATACCTGTTGCTACTCAAAAGGTTGAAAGATAAGACTGTGCATTAAAACGAGATGGGACTGTTTAAAATGGCGAGCAGCAGGGCAAAGGAGAGAAGATTCTAGAAAGTGATATCATTGACGTGACATCATCCCCTTGAACTGTAATAGGTGAGATCCATCAACCAATCGCTCGACGCCTTTCGGAAGTGATTGGTCAGGGAGAAGCCATCAATAAAGACCAATTATCACCCTGGCAATGAGCCAATCACAGGAAGGATTGAAAAACGGACCAATCATGGGCTGGGGAAAGGGTATAAAGAGGAGTGACAGGCACCTGCTCAGGGTTCTCTGGCGGAGCCAAGCAGAAGGGGTGCCTCGTGTGTTGGTGGGCTTTGATGCACTGTTGCGATTTTCTGGTTTGCCGAGCAAGGGCCTGGGATTAGCCTGGGCTCTTGGCTTTCTCACAGCTCTTTTCAATAAACCAAGTGGCTGCTTCACCAGAGAGGGTCTCAGCTCCGTTTGGCCACCGAGCGACTCTCAGCAAAGCGGTCGTAGCTCCATTTGCAACAGAAATTATAATTTTTTTTCCATGTCCACTGGGCCTAAGTTATACCAAGGGTGTATTAAGTAGTTTGGAGAGAATTATTTCTAGCAGTAAGACCGTAAAGCACTGCAACAGTATGTACTAAGATATCTGGAAATACCATTATTGCCGGTTTCTAAAAAAAAAAAAAAAGGTTGAACAAGAATCTGGCTGCAGTAACAGTGGGCAGTTCTGACAGACTAGATGACCCCTCAAGATCCCCCTACAGAAGTACCTTCTCTCAATTATTTTTTTTTTAAGGAGCACCAATCTTTCGCAATCTTATTTTCTTTTTGACTCTAAATGAAGTTACTTTGTTTCACACTCCACTCTTGAAGTGAATCTAGGTAGAAAGGGTAGAATTCAGCATGAAATACCATTTTAAAAGCTGCTATAGTGAGGATATCAAGGACACAGGCAAAACAAGGTGCAGGTGGCAATAACCCCAAAGATTGAGGTGAACAGAGTGCCTTACTAGAGACCAGGCACCTTGGGCATAAGTGGCAGAAGCCTGAGCACAGATTTCAGGGTGAAATTATACCAATTCTCTTATTTCACAGCAGACTCCATTCATGAATATCTTTGCTAAGGAATTTTTCTTTGAACTTAGATGGGAGTCCAGTCCTCAGCTGGTGTATGTTAGTGCTATCCTCTGGGCCTAAAAAGAAGCAGATTTATTTATGCAGTCTGCAGGTTTGGCTCCATACTTTTATCTCAGCAACTGAGAAAACCATTTTACTTGGCCTGTCAGAGGTATTTGGTGAATTACTGTTGGTAAATAAGTGTTCTCTTTTGAAAATGGGTGTGTTAATGAGGCAAGAAAGCCTCCAGAGACGAGGATACAGTAACACCATGAGGTATTCCTAGTACTTAACGAGTCACTAAGGCTTCACCTGAAAATCTGGCCTGAAAATACCTTGTTCCAGTACTGAGTAACGCAGGCTGCTTCTGAAGGAGCTGAAGTAAATGCTTGAGGGCTTCAAGGACAAGTGGGGAAAAAACATAATGGTTTCAAGGAAAATCTCAGCACAACAACCATTAGTTTTCTGGAATTATTTTAATCACCTTGTTTTCATGTAAAAATCTTGGAGAAATAATCCTGGTTTATGAGCTTCTTTCACCCCTCCAAAACATCATTTATTGCTTTTGGGCCTCTTTGCCCCTCTTTTTTTTCAAGCATACTTTATATGCCTGCCAATAAAGGGGGAATATTATACCCAGGAATCTTCCTGTGTACGTTAAAAGAGTGTTTGGCAAAATGGTACTGGAATAATAAGTAACAGCTTGCTTAAGATAGGGTCAATCAATTCCAGGGGAGGCTATTTACTGGATTATATACAGTCCTCTTGGAAGAAGAAAATCTCTCAAGTGCTCTCAGTTTGACAACCGAATTTTCCATCATCTGTTTGGAATTTCTGTGCCAGTTAGCTTGCAGCCCTGCTATTTCCTCTGCATGTGTTCTGCAAACTATGGAGAGGATACACTCGTTATTTTGAAGGAGTCAGGAGTGAGATGCAATTATGGGGGCCTCAGCACACAAGAGATAAAATCTCCTTCCTGCCAGCCAGCATAGAGGGCAGTCTGTTTGAGCTCAGAGGCAGCTGATCGGATCTGAGTATTTGAAAAAGTCCTAGCAGCCTATGAGCCCCATTTGTTTATTTAGAAAGAAATTGCATCATTTGGTTACTCTGACCAGGCAAGTAAAGCAAGTGCTGGCTTCTGTATGGTGCATTTTAAAAACATCCAGTCTATGTTCAAGTGAAGTGGCTTCATATTGTGCCGCCTCTTGACACATATGAAGCTGCTCAAGCCTACCAGGCTTTTTCAAATGTACTTCTGACATTTCAGGGCAGCTTATACCTAGATTTCAAATTAGAGGTAGGTTTGAACGAGGGTAATTTTTTGTAATTTGCCTGAATACTGCATTTATGGTTTCTTCAGCCTAATCTGTTTCATTGAGATCTGTTCCTTGGCTGGCTGCCAGTATGAGCAGAGCATGTGGATAGCAGATTGGTTTACCTATGTGTTGCAGAAAGACTATTCCTTTCACAATCTGAGAGGTGGACTTGCATATGAAGTTAGAATTCATTCAACAAAATGTCCCCAAGACTAACTGTTTACCATAAGCCTTTCAATATGTTTCATTTTTCAACATGTAAATGTGGCAGATATCTTTTTAAAATAGTTATTCAATATAGCCTACATCAGTGTCTAACTTTGAGCATTACTTATTTTCCATCCTTAAGACCAAAAAAATTACAGTGACATTTTCTCTTACTAAAGTATTGAAGAGTTAAGCATGGAGTGATAGAACTAAGGGCCCTCAACCATCTAAATTACAAAGTCACACCAGCTGAAAGTTTTCAATGACTTTTAACTCTGGCAAGTTTGGAGAACTGTAAAACCCTTTCCTTATCATTCTGAATGCTGAATATCTTAAAGGACCTGCTTTAAAATTAATTTTACAACCTAAGGTAAGTGTTTTGAATCTCTGAGGAAGATGCTTTTGTGAACATAGAGGCATCCCTTTGGGAGCAAAGATGTTGACTTCATCCCATCCAACAAGGGGATTTGAATCCTGTCAGCACGGAACTTAGAGAGAACCGTGGGAGATGCGTTGCTCTCATTCAAAAGCTTCTGAAATCAGCTGGTCTCCAGAGCACCTCTCACACATTTTCTTGAGATAAACAAATGCTGTTGGAAAGGAAAATGGTGGAAATGAATGAATGTTTGACCCTGATACACTTGCAGCTGCTCATTGCCTGCCAGCCCTTCCCAGGCAGCTTCCTCAGGCCTCCTGCTCTCACTAATATGACTGGTTAATACCTCCCAATACCGCACATTGCTTACCCAGGTATTGCCAATAATAATAGAGGCACTGTTTGGCTTGCAAATGTAGTCTTGAAAAAGAGCAGCCTGTCTGAAAACTGAAAGAGAACCTAACCTCACCATATCATGAGGCCTGCAAACCTCTGCTGGGTGATATGCAAGCAGCAATGCTTTGCTTTTTAAAGGACTCTGTATTAATTTGCTCTAATTCTGCAGGAAAAAAAGATTCCGTAATAATCCACTTTACCTTGTTTAGAAAGATGGAAAAGAACTAATAATATTTAGTTTATGCCATTAATATTTAATTATGTCATTAATATTTCTGTCTCCTTGCTAATATACAAGCCCTTATACAGTTCTAGGGAAGGACAAACCAATTCTAATTTAGAACTAGATGAGAATGAGTACAGTTAGGACTGCAAGGACTACAAGCTCCCTCTCACCTATCGCATTGCTGCCTTCTACTCCTGCAATCTCAGCTGGACCCAGGTACCCATAACTCTAGAAATACTGAGCTAACATCTGCCTGCCAGCTTTCCCAGCAGGAAATCCTCCCACTCCTAGCTCATCTTTGGCTGCAAAGGTTTCAGCAAGCCCCTGGAAACGGTGACATCACAGGAAGTCAAACTCCCTTCTGATTTAAGTCGGGACATTCAAAGTTGTCTGCAGTAAAAATATGAAAAAAAGCAGCAGCTTATTGCTGCTACTGGGGTCACGGGGCATTGTCTTCTCATTTTATGGGAAATACAGACTGCTCTGTCTCCAGGGCATTGGGTCCCAAATTGAAAAACGATATGTTTCGCTGTTAATGTGCAGGATTTCTTAAAATAAATTCCTTCTCTGTGCTTTATCCCTTGGCAATATTACCAGCATGGCCATGCTTCTGATGGGCTCCACCCACTATCTTTGAGCCAGGGAGAAGCCACAGCCTGCAGGGCCTGAGCCGAATTTCAGAGTGGTTGTAGAGATATCACCAGAAAGGGCAAAAATCAACATAAATTTCTACTCTGTCATCCAGGCAAAGTGGACAGAACTGGATGGTAAAGCAGCACCTGAGTTTTGCTGTCTAGATAGACAATGTTAGCTCAGCACCCTCTTCCTACAGGCACTTAATGGTTTTTATGCTCTTCTTTTCCTGCTGCCATTAGTGAAAACATTGCTGTTTGCTTATAGGGCTAACTATTCCCTCATGTAACAGTTCACTCATAAACATAGGTGTTAAATTTTGGACTTTACAAATAAAGTAGGACTGGCTATATTTTTTTCTTACTTAGTACATTCATGTTCAAAACACTTTATAAACATAAACGCTTTCAACTCAATTGTGAAATACATGAAGTCTATTCATGACCTCGTTTCATTAGAGGAGAAACTAGTCAAAGATGGTGTGCCCGAAACACTCACAGAAGGAAGCATATGTGTTATGATGGGAAGAAGGTCCTGAAAGCTTTTCACCCTGTGCACTAGGTATTAGGCAGTGCTTCCCCATCGCCTCAAATGGTTCTATAGATAATGTATGTCATCAGGAATTTCTGCAAATTAAGTTTGGTACAAATGAAGACAATGTTACTTTCTAACCATATCCCTCTAATAAAACAATATCTCTTCAGCCTGGAGAGACTGCTTCCAACAACAATAATGACCCAGAGTAATTTCTACCACTGTAAAGTGGATACCAAATATTTGCCAAAAGTTCAACGGTTCTTCATTCCAAGTGCTTAGATATTTCAACTGGCCTTTGGGAAAGTAGATATTTAGTAGGAAAATGGTATAAACTGGGATTTCAATAACTAAATCAGGCACAGGAATAAAGAATACATAGTTCTGACAAGAGTCAGAGAGCCAAAACCTTTGATGGGCTTGATAAATATGGCTCCTTGAAAGGCTTATGGGACCTTCTTGCTCTGAATTAATTACACACATCCATAAATCAGAGCAATCTGATGAGGCTACGAGCATACAAGCAGAAGGAAAGCTGCCAGTTTACAGAGCACTTTTAGATGAGTATATGGCCATGTACATAGTGTTGAAAGAGTGTTGAGGTTGCCAAATCTAGGGTTAGCAGCAGAGGAGGCTGGTGTCCCAGTGGACTTGTCTGCGAACAAGGCGGGGGTCAGACAGAAGGACAGACAGGTGGCTTTATAGACTTGGGTAGAGGGAAATGGGAAAAGGACCAAAGCTAGACTCTGTCTAAGAGACAACTAAACACAGAAATTTGTAAAAAAATCCTGGTTTATATTTTGTTTTCACACTTGGAGAAGTATGACTTAGGGCTCCAAGGAAAATAAGAGTAAACCAATTTAAATTCTGCACTTTACATGGCTCATGACCACTTCAAACAGAACTGTGGGGCAAATGTGCCACATACTGGAAATAAGTCCTGCTGTGTTGTACTCCTGATGATTTTTCTCTGTGAGTAGAGCAGAAATTTGCCAGCAGATTTTATTTTGCAAAGTGTAGACTTCTTTTGAACGTGGATCCTTCCCCTTGCTCTGCTTTCTATGGTGTCTATTAGCATCATCTTATGTGTGTTATTTGTCTGTAAGTAATCCCTCAAGCTTGTATAAATACACCTACTTGTGCAGTGTGCTGGGGCAGAGCTGTGCATGTTGTAACAGCTGGCATTCGACTGTCTAATGAGTAAACATTATGTCCAGGGGTTAAAGTGGACTGGAATGGTTCCAACTTATGTCTGTTAGAAAGCTACTAGGTTAAATATTTGGTTCTTATCCTTACTCTTTGAAAATGTAAAGCATGTCTAAAAACTGAAACACACCAGTTTGTTATAATCTTCTTGGGAAAAGCTGTATCTGTGGCAGCCTTCTGCATCAATGAGCATTTCAGACTCTCAGTACTTGCTCCTGTGGTAAAATGTCCTTTAAATGCCAGAGAACTTGCACTTTAACTTTATATATACTTGGTGTATACTACAGGAATTCTGCACAATAAAAACTACGTCAGAGTATTAGCAAATTGTGTAAACATGTCGAAGGGTGTTGTTAGATGATATGCTGGTTTTACAGAATGCTCTGACCATTTCTGATGGCCCCTAATCCCAGTTCAGAGCTGGGTCTGTCTCTCTGGCAAACAGTGATGCTGGGCTTAGCAGTTCCCACTGTCACACATGCAAGCTGAGAAAAGATGCAGCTACAGAGCAAGTCTCCTTTGCTCAGTCAGGATGCTTTGAGTGACAAAGCATTTGCAATCAGGAAAAAAAGAAATAGGGGTGTTGGGCTACAGGTGCCAGGTCTGAGTGGAGGGAACAAACCATTTCCTGCAGAATGGGGAAAATGGAAACAAGCATGAGGTGTGAACCAGAGGGCACTGAGAGGACACTTCATCCTCACACAAAGAATAACACACATATATCGTGAAATTATTTGGACAGAATTTGTCAAATTCTACAGAAAGAAACACAGGTTTATATGTGTCTGGTTGTTCTAATTACTGAGACAGGAAATATTTACTCCTGAAAATAAAAATTAAAACATTGACCCATCCTAGTAATTGTGTTGTAATCCAGAGGTACAACCATTGTTCTTTTTTACCACTCCTTTTACATTTTCTGTTGTTCCTGCATATCCATCAAGAGCTGTTACTAGCTACACATCCAGTTGTGTTGTGGTGGGTTTTCTTCCAGGCTCAGATCAATTTCTAAGGAAGGCTCAGTTCAATTCCTATGTTAGTGGAAGGACCTGTGCCTCATCTAAACCACTGGAAGATGGGCTACCTCTTCCAACAACTGAAAAACTAAAATATTATTACACACCGTTCCAGATTTCACAGAAAGATGCAGTTTCTTAACAGCTTTTATCATGCAATTACCAGTGATGATCTTACCTTGCCCTTGGTGTCACCAAGGAAATGTTCAACAAAAGAAGTGCTCCTCACACATGGCATGGGACATTTTTGGACCTTCTAGACACCCACACAGAGTTCAAAGGATTAGGTCAATATGTTCAAAATTGCCTGCTCATGTTGATATGCTCTGCACTACTCCACATACCAAAGGCCACAGACAGCTTAAAAAAGAACCAAAAAAGACTGTTGGACAAAATGCTGGACAAGATGCCTAAGCAGTTGGCTAAAATCTGCTTATGCTACCTCACTGGAGAATTTATACCTACAGCTGGCAAATCAGGAACAGAGAAGGAATTGGGTTGTCACCAGTTCAACTGGATGAGTGCTGGATATACAATGTACTAGATCTGCACAGGTAAAATTTCAAGGGGGATCCTGATTCCATAACCATCATCTTATGGCTTTGAGTCTTTTCTTACTTTACACATCTCTTCCATAATAAGGGCCAAAGATTTTGTAACTGTAGAATGTTGGGTACATTTGCATTCCTTTTCAGAATTTATTTTATACAAAAACTGTGGTTGAAAAGAAATGAACGTCAACAATATAATTATTCCAGTAATTCATATGTTACTTTAGAGAAAGTTTAAATTGCACAAAAAATGGATCAAAAGCAATATTATGTGGCTAGACTCCTCTCCTGTGAGCCACAGTATCTGAAAACTGGGACACATCAGCTAAATAATACCCAGTAGGAAAACAACCAATTAATGAAATTCTCCAGTAATATATGAGAAAAACAGCTGTGTTCCAAGAAAAGACATCTTCAGCAAAATGATGTTACTAAATAAGAAAACAAGCATTGTTTTGATGCTAATGTTTCCTGTGTGGCCTATATTTTTTCATCAAGATCAATGTTTTTACAGAGAAACAAAACTGAATTGAGAAAACCATAGAACTGAAGTCAGAAAATGGAGATTTTTTTTTTAACTTGTTTCTTTACCATTTTGTGTAATTTTTCTAATTTCTAGAAAGCTTTCCTTGTCAGAAAAAAAAAAAAGTCTTTTTCAAAAATCTTAACATTTGTTTACAAGGAACTGAAAAACTAGAGTAAACAACATCACAGGGAGACTTCTCAGCAAATATAGTCTTACTGGAGATTTAGGCTTTATCCAACAAAATATGATTTAACCATTAGAGTTCAGGTAGAAGAATGGAGACCCTCAGACCTGGAAAAGATAAAACACAGGAAACATGACTCATTTCCATGGGGATTCTCATCCTACCTGCCTCAGGGTAACACTGGAAAGAGAAGGAGAGGTAAGAAGGGGAAACAATAAAATGGGGCCATGAGTAGGATACAGGGAAGACAAAAGGACAAAAAAGGTCAACAGCAACATAATTATCTGTCTTGGGATAGGCTGTCAAATAAAGTGATAATACTCAGCGTTCTGAAAATCATAAGCTACCTTAATTCATTAATCATCTACAGAGACACTTTACAAATGCTAAATAACCTTTGATGGCTCCGGTTTCAATTATAATGTAAATACTACTGTCTGCATGACATGGTTCATGGTCGCCTTTGTGGCAAATGTGATGGAATTACGCTTGTCTCTATGTCTCTTGATGATTACACTCCCAAAATCTGAACTGCTGCCTTGCCTTGCTTCAGAATCTAACAACATTAAGATTTACTCAACCCCAGCCAAGCACTATTGTGCAAGATGAGTCTAATTTGAACAGGATACAGCAGTAAAATACAGCTTAAGAAAGCTGAAAGCCAAAAAAATGTCAAGTTATCACACACCCTCAGTTTCATTAACCAAGTAGGAAGTCTCAGCCTCCACCTAACTTGTGTCCTGTTTGTATGTAATGGTTTCTTGTCGTAATCTATGTGGTTGTTCAAAATATGAAAGTGAATTAATCCTAGGTACTTGGACACCACAGTCATGTAATCTAACTGTGACCTCCTAGGCTGTCCCCACCTCCTGCACCAAAGCTTCCTTAAGGCTCAGAGATCTTCAGCTATCTACTGCCTTCAACCTTGCAAAACTTGGACATCAGTGAGGCACTTCCATAAAACCTTTGGTATAACTCCTTGGTGCAGTATATTTGTGTGTTCAAGAGGAAACAATCAGCCTCTTCCCAGTGATTTCTGAGTGAATGTTAAGGATGTACTCAGGTGGTGAAGCACCTAAAGCAGGCTGATAGCTCTGATAAATTCAATAGTAAGCACATTTATGATAGAGTTGATCAATTACTGGACAAAAACTTGTGAATATACTATGAATGTGCAATGGCTTGCTTCTCCCCTACCCAAATCGGCTGGAGTTTGTATATTCAGAAGTATTCGTGTCCTATCTAGGTGACTGGATCAAATGCATACTCCAGGTTTCCATATACTCAGTCATTAGCATGTGTGACAGACTTCATACTTTCACTGTAGTAGTGACCCCTGCTTAGGCGTTTTGAACTTGGTACATAAAATGCCAGACACTGGAGCATGCATAATCTGTGGGCAGCTAATTCTGCACTAGTCACATTCAGCAAACATTTTCAGATCCAGTGTATTTTGCAGGTTATAACAGTGCTACTAAAATACAAGAAACTCAAGAAAAAATTGTGCAGAATATGGGGAATATTTTGTGTTTTAATGAAAAAGAAGGACTTTTTTTTAGATGACTACTTATTGGTGTTTTTCAACATTCACATTAAACATAATTTTGGTGAAATAGCAGAATACTTTTTACAAACAAGTAATTAAAAAACAATTACCAAAAAGTAACTACAAGATGTTTTCAGCTATCTCTATTCACAAATCTGACCTCAAAACAGCTCTGAAAATGTTGACCAGAGTATGTTTTCATCTGTCTTCAATTATGCAAGTCGGCCACAGAAGGCAAAAAGAGTCAACACTCTGTAACCAGCTTTCTGCATTCCATTACAGTACTCTGATCTTCTAAAATTAAAAAGCAGTGAGTCATTCCCAAAATCACGAGATGGGCTTAAAATTACAAGATTTAAAAAAATAGATTGGGAGAACTTTAATTCATATGTTCAATTGTTTGTTGGGGGGGCCGGGGGTGTTCCTAGACTACCACAAGAATAGAAACACATTTTGTTTTTTGAATAAGAACATGTCTAGAAATGTGGGGACTTAAAGGAATGCCAGAAATCAATGATTTATAGTAATATCGTAAGATTTTGTAGCACTCTTCAGAGCAAATCCTGCCCTGCTGACCTATGGTACTCAGCTTTGGCAGTAAAATTGACATTTATAGTTTGAAGAAGTTAAAAGTCATGGTCCCAAGTGAGGTGCTATTCTGAATGGAAACTAATAAACCACCTGTAGAGAAACTGTAATGAACACAGGAAAATATAACACTACCAGCATGAATGCTGGGATTCCCTGAATTAATGGAAAACTGATACACAGAGCTAAACAGTCAGAGGAAATTCAGACAACCAGACAGTTCCAGTCTTCTTTCTGCATTTAAAGGAAAACATTAGATTTTAGTGGAGGGATGACATAAGGAAAGCCCAAATTAAATAACTGTTTTTTTGAAGGTTACTTGCATTGTTCTTTACAGTGTCTCCGTCTGTAGACATCTGCTTTGTTTCTCTGTCTGCTCAGACTGATTTCTGGGATAGTAGGAAGATATCACAAACACTCAGTTCACTAGTTTGCAGCAAAGGGCCTTTAAAGAAAACAGCTTGTGGCTATCAGGGTTTTTTCCCTGCTTGGGTTTGAACATCTAGCTTCCTAATCCAGAAAGCAGATGTTTTAACAGTGCCTGGGAAATGATTTTTAGCATGTTTTATGTGATCTAAACATAATCCAACCAATAGAACTTGCTATTCAGTGTTTAACCTTTTCTCTAAGATTCTTTTCTCTAGTAGGTTTAGTGTTTAACTCAGAACAGCTGGAGACTGTAACGTTTTTGGCACAGAAAGACTAAAATGGAAAGTTTTTTCCAGAACAGAATTGTTTGCACTTTTTCTCCTGACAGTGCCACCTGATTCCCTCTGGAAGGATTAAATTTCCCCACATCCATCATATCCAAATAGTGCAGTGTCAAGAGACCGGCAATACCCTTAGTTTGCCCATCCATGACTGACATTTTGTACATTTTTGTCTAAGTAGAACTGGAGGTTGACTTAAAGGTAAATTCCAGACTAGCATCTTAAGACACAAGCCCTTTTGTGCACTGACTTCTGCTCCAACTTCTACACTCTCCATAACCTCATTTGGCATGTAAAGCAGTTTCAAGCAGGAGTTTGGGTATAGTCGCTTTGTAAAAAAATCCTGCCCTGTAACCTGCATACATTCAGCTCACAATAACAACAATAACAACAATAACAACAATAACAACAATAACAACAATAACAATAACAATAACAATAACAATAACAATAACAATAACAATAACAATAACAATAACTGCCAGACTTGTAAAATAAAATATTCAAAAAATAATATAAATATATAAAATATGTAAAAAAAAGTAAAAAATAAAAGTGCCAGAATCTTAAAAGTGCATCTCACAATGCTGGATCATATTACAGTCAATGTCAAAGTTAATGCATTGTTAACCTAGTAAAAGTACACTGCACTATATCAGAGCATGTGTGCCTTGCTGGTCCTAATATTTTATTTAACCATTTTGAATTATAAAAATAAGGTATGAATTTTAACTGGTATTTAATCTATGTTAACTTTTGGCAGATTATATCCAAGAGTTTGTGAGTATTTAGAAATCTTCACTAAGTCTCCTTGCTCAATCATGTATTTCAAGAATCTCTTAAAATAAAAAAGTGTACTGAGTTTTCTGCTTGAAAATATTTATGGTAGTCTGTCTCCATGTGGATACTTGGTATTTTCATGTTACCTGTTGAAAATATTCTGGTTTTATTCTGGTGAATGCAAGTAAAAAAATAAATATCGTGATGTTATTTATTTGATAGCCCTGGAAATCGCACATAGGATTTTGTAGGAATTCAGACAATTCAGGGTATGTCTCTCTAGGCATTCAAAACCAGAAGGAAATGAAAGTTTGCTGCACTGTTTCAGAAGAGAAATGACAGGTCTCACATACCTACAATGCAATTATTCTTCTAAAAGATTAATCTGTACTTGCCAAGTAAAGCTACAAAACATTCTTATTATTTTTCTACAGTGTTCAAGGTTTAGTTCTTACTATGTGCACTCTAATGTCGTCTATTAAATTGTGGATACACTGCAGTTCACTAAAACTCCATGGTTTCAATAAGATTTCAATTTCTGGGTACTTTTAAAATTTCACAAGTGTTTTAATCCTTCTAAAAATATGTTTCTTTGAATCTTGAGTCATATGCATTTTGCAGCTAAACTAAGGATCTCCAATGGATAAAGTCTGGAAGTGGGATGAGGCCTCACAGTTCACATATATGGTTTTGAAAAATAAATTGAAGAGACTCTTGTAAATTTGCTGAGCACATACTCACAGGTGAAAGCACAGAAATTACTTGTCAAATTGTAACTTTTATTGTCCAGCTCATTTCAGCTGTCTCCTTCACTCAGCAGCTCCTCAAATTTTTATCCTTGAAAGAGGGTCTCAAGTGTTTTTCTGTTGCTTTAAGGCGGGTAGTGTCTTAAAAAAAATACACATAAACCAACTTTCTAATGTTTCAGAAAATATTTAAAATATAAGCATCTTAGATTTATTTGGCTTTATCCTATGTAAAACAGCCTATATTTATTTGCAAGGTAAACTATGGGCTTTTTATTTGTGGTAATACAGATTTTCCCTAATGTCTCATTTCTTTGAAGCATCTACAGCATGATTAGCTTCCTACTCGACCCATGGTTACTTAATGTATAAAGCAGACACAGTTGTTAGGTTTCATGGGTAGAAAGGCAGATGGAACTTGCCATAGTGCTTTGAAGTTTTCAAGTGTTTTTTCCTTACTGATGCAGCCGAACAGCTGCAGTTTTTTTAGAGATTGTGCAAGTGAAATAATTTATTTTTACTGCACATTCCAGCATAATACACCATGGAATAGATTTACCCCCTAAAGAATAGGCTTTGGGCTAAGGTACTTGCCATGTTGAAAGGGAAAACAAATTGTGATGACGACTGCACTTGATTTGTTGAAATATTTCATCCTCAGCACTACGTTTGACAATGCAAGCAGAATAGCTCCACTGTTTTCTAAAGATTCACTGTGTATGTAATCACAGTTTAACTGGAAAAATGCCCAGTGCAGATTTGCAGTCAATGAAGTTTTCAAATTAAAAATTAAACCTAGCTAAAATAATATGCATGTAGCCCACACTTAAGGGCCAGTATCAATTCCTACCAAGAGGCAACCCCCCCAGTGCATTACTGGTAAGGATGTACAAAACTTAATCTCCCTACTATTGATAGAGATGTACAGAACTTGAAGGAGCCTTTCAAACTACCCCACAGAGAGATACCAAATGTTTCCATGAAAACATAATTTTTGCTAATCAGCTGTAATGCATGTATGCATGGGACTTTATTAACAACGAAGCCTATGCCAGCCTCTGTGAAGGCTGTGAGCTACATGTCTAATGCACATTTGGACACCAGTCAGTTTCAGCAGTGGTAACACCAAGCCATAGGTAGATGAATTCTCTTCCTTTCACAACTTAAGGTAACACCAGCTATATCTTCAAGAGGGGAACTGGCCTTATGAGTTCTCATCAAGATCAGAATAGCCTGGTGAGAAGTTCTACCTCATTTACAGACAATTTTGATTAATTTTATCCTGCTCTGTGCTCCATGTCTTTTGTTATCAAGGTGTCCAAACAGCAAAATAACAAGCAGCAGTCCTTAGATATTCCTGACAGAATTACTACAGGTGAAAGTAATTTAATATCTGTAACTTTGTTACTAGAAAAGGATTGGTGGAGATTAGCCAGACCAGCGCCTTCCCTCTAAAAAAAGAGACTTCTGAGTGGTATATTGATGAACTCAAAGGTACTACAGAAAAAAGCAAACCAGTAATTGTTCTTTTTTGCTTCTCACAGTATCAGAGCTGTTAAAAAAGCAGGCAGCAGATACAAAAGAAATCTCTTGCACACTACTTTACAAAGTGCCTAATTAAGATGTGTCCCCCTCAGCCTGGGTGTGGTACAGTCCGAAGAAATACAAACCCTTACAAAAAGGAATTGGATGATCAGATGGACCAATGCAGTGCAACTGCTGAACATGGAGGCTGGGAAGACTGGTTCAGAAGAGCATCATCTTGCACATGCTCTGCCCCTAATCTGCTCCCCCGAGTGTCCCGTATCTAGCACTATGGTCTCTGCAAGAATTGCTTGACAACCAGTGAAGAGATTACCAAACAGTTAGTGTAATAAGTGCCACTGAACTCTTTGAAGTAAGTCATGGTTGCTTGGTTCAGTCTGAAGAGGTTATGGTAAACAGATACAAGATGAAGACATGTTCACTCACATTATTACATTATGCTTAGAAGTGATGTGGAGGAATCTTTGCATTCCACTGTCTGACTCTTCACATCATTTAGAACAACCTTTTCTGATATAATTTAAGTGGAGAAATATTTCCAGAAAGTGAGCTTTGATATTCCAGTGCTGAAGTTTGTGCCACCAGCCTCCTACTCCACACAGACAGACTCTGACCTGAACACCAACATGTGCATGGTATAGCACAAGCCAGAGTGGGAGTAAAGGACTCATTTCAGTAGCTGTGTAAAAACTGAGGAGCTCATCCAATAATTCTCTAGAGAAAAGACTTCCTGCTTTATCCTAGAAGATCTAATGAGATTAGACTGCCAAGGGTCAGTCTTCAGAACACCATCATGGCTAAACGCCCTGGAAATATTTGCATACATAGCTTTTTAAAATGTTTCTGCTAGTTCTTACTATTGTTTTGTTGTTTGGTTTCTGTTTGTTTGTTTCAGCCTCAGTAGGAGTTCTCAGATATTATTTGGGACAAATTATAAAAGTAAATGAAAGAATGGAAGAGCACTAAACTACATTGCATTGAAAATATAAAAAATAAAGTAAAACAGCTGTTCAATAAGCTAATTCAGGACAATCAAAATAAAATTATTTCACATGAAAAGTCATTCAATGTTTGATCAAATGATAAATCTCAGA
>VXBQ01002627.1:945-15560 GCA_013400175.1 Phainopepla nitens | reverse complement strand
TGGCGCCATGGCTATTCCTTGGATGGCTAAAAATATTTCTGGTCTTTTCTTTCATAAAGGAAGTAGACACAGGAAAAGAACAGAGAAAGTTGTAAAATATAATCAGAATTTTCTGTACCAATACCCCTAGGGCATTATGATCAAAGTACAGCAATAGTTCCACATGCCATTTCCTTGAGGCCAACAGTCTATATAATAATCCCCACCCTTTTTATCATGCAATAACTCATTGTTAATTGAACGCTAAAACTGCAGTGATAATACCTCAGGACTAGGGTTATTGTTGGTCTTTTGAAGGTATGAGTCCATTCTGGGTACTGACTCTGCCACAACACAGACAGCAAGACCATTGGTACTGCTTTCCTGGGAGACCTGGACATGAGTCCCCCTGAAGTCTGTTGTGGAATTATCTTAAATGCTATGTTGGTCACAATTAACTAGATTTCCTCTTATCCACTCTTTAGTCTTCACTGCAGGGGAGCATGCTGCACAAAATACCTATTTACTGAAATATGATTAAGAGGGCAGTAAATTGAGAAATGTTTCTGGAGCAGTCATTCCCACTTTCCCTATCCAAGCTGCACCACCATGCAGAGAGAAATGTCAGATAAATGAGGCCAGAGAACCAGCCAACAAGAAAGTGCATGTTCCTGTCTTCCAGCTCCAGGGCAATCTCTTTAACCATCAGGTTATTGTGAAAAAGGCCTGACCACAATGGTGGGAATATTTCTGAACAGGAGTGACCAGAGATGTTTTCCTCTGAAGTTGACAGTCAGAAATCAACATATGCTCCAAGCTTAGATTCCCCTGGGCACAGATGGGATGCAAGTGCTGCTCTAGTTTATCTCTCTTTTTTAAATGGAACAAGGTAATACACGTTGTAGTCTGGATTTAGGCATATTAGGAAAATATGTCCAGTGTGGGAGGGTAGGTGATGCCACAGAGAAGGANAAAAGTGTAGATGCTACCTAGAGAAGGTAGCTCAGGGTTCCTCACAGGCTTCCCATGAGCCAAGTCCTCCAAAGTGTCAGATGGTTGTTACACATAGGCACAAAGGCAAAAAGAGGAACCCTGCTCTGGAAAGCTGTGTCAATATTCTCTGCTTTACAGGGGTGCATGGACCAGGCCCCAAAGAAAAAAAATAGTTGTAATTTGTCCAAACAACAATGTTGTAAACATTCTTTTTGCCAGAAGTAATATTTGGATATAAGAAGATTTTAAATTAAACTTCCCTTGGCAATACAAAATTATGCATTACTGATGCCTCTAGTTGATCTGACTTCCTACTGAATATGTGAAACAATAGGTAAGTACAAAGGGAGGCCCCAATCTGATGAACACTTGTGTAAGAATGACCCTCTTCATGTTAGTGATGCAAAAATTTAGTGTGAGTAGGAAGCAAGGTAGGGGAAATGTGGCCAGGAGTCTCCAGGGGATAGGGGCCTTATGTACTAATTGGAGTATTCTGTTTGCAATGGACTTGTCTCAGTGTCTTTCTTTCAAGTTTTAAGAAAAATGTATTTTGCTTTCAGCTTCATTAATGGGAGTTCACTAAAGTGAATGTTTTTTGAGCATACCTTATTTCTGGCTCCTGGCCAGCTCTAAAAGCAGTTGCGGTTTCTTCACAGAAATATAGATCTTCACAAAAAAATAAAACTTTTCAGCTTGTAATTCCCCAGTGGTCGCCTCTCCAGCCAAATCACCCTTGGAAACATATTTTAAACCATTTGAGCAGGGGAAAATATTTGGAACTTTGCCTGTTTTACTAAGGCTCAGCATCAAATTACACAGACAGAGCTTCTGTTTTTTTAAAAAATATTTTATGTCTATACTATTTTGAAGTACATGGAAAGTAGTATTTTTTTAAATAAAATAAAGCTTACTGGCGCCAGTGTTACATCAGTGACTGTAACCATTGTGTGCATTGTATCCCTGGTAAGGCTTTCTCAATCTTAATGCAACTGACGCAGGACATTGGGCTAGATGCAGTAGGAGATGTGAATGCAATTAAGTCCTTCCCTGAGTTCTTTAGGAAAACAACAGCACTATTACTATTTGATTTATGCCTCTCAGGTGATGTATGCAACAGCCTTCATCCTTTAATAGAGAGTATGACTGAAAACTGGGAACTAAGCCCAGTTTCATGTTGGAACATTTGTTTTTTTCATTTACAAATAAGAGCCAGAAACTTGCAACACTCATGAGGAAGAATAATCATCAGTTTGGTCTGCAGCTTAGTGAACATTCACGGAGACAAAAGGGCCGAGTCCTTAACCGGTACAAAACAGCAAAGGTCCAGAGCTTGAAGGGATTTCAGAGGATCTCAGTCAATCTCTGCTTGCCATGGATCTGCCCGCAAACATCTGCCCATGCATATATAGGCAATATGTATGTATGTGATAAGTGTGGAACATATTGTACTGCTGGACATTTGATAAAGAAATATCCAAGTGATTTATCATATAGCTATGATTGCATCACCTGCCCATTAATCAGTCTTCCCAATTCAGTCTGGCATTTCTGGCTCTTAAACTGCTTCAAACAGCACCATTTATATTTTAAAGCCAACCTGTCATGGAAGTATTTCCTCCCTCCCCCCACCAAAGAAATGGAATTTCCTTAGAAATTATACCTGCATGAGGTCCAGGAGAGGCAAGACGGATTCTGAAAATTATGAAATTGTCCTGGTTTTAAAGCCATACGTGTGTATTGTTATTTTCCTAGTGAATGAGGAAGAGCTTTAGCAGTTTTCCAGCAGACCAGCTCAGTGAAATGTAGAGTCTGAGACACAGGGCTTTAAAACAGTGATTTTTTAAAGTCATGCAAGTGATCCTAAGTTAATTTAGATATGTTTTAAAAGTCCTATTTTTAATTTTTCTCTTCTTTATGGCAGTCAATGCACTTAGCTTAATGAGCCAAGAGACACAAGGAACAGACTCCTGAAAATATTTTTCAAAGTTTCAAAGTATTTTAGAAGAGTTTTTATATAACATAGATGGTAGAAACTGCAAATCCCAATCATGCTAATGAAACTGTACATACACATTCTTAAACACCTACATCAAAAGGTTGTCCAGGATGGAAAATCAAGCTTTTAAGAATCAAGAATGAAAAATTGCAAGAGTTCCCCATTTTAACGCCATTTGTTCCAGACATATAAACTACCACACAGCCAAATAAATCTCCCTCTTACCCAGGAAGCTGTGTTCCACCTAATAAGCAGATGGTTAATCTCTATTTGTTTTCAGTGTTCCCATTTCTCAGGTGGCCTCCAATTTATTTGATACAATGTTCTCAAACTTCAGCTCTGGATGCACAAGTATTCATTCCTCTTGGCTTCTTTAAGGGATGCTCTTTGCTAGACCACTGGCCTCCATTCCCACCCCACAGCCTGGGACTATAAACTACTGAAAAAGAATAGTATATTTATCAAAAACAAGTGGCTGGTTTTGGTTTTTTTGGCATACCTAGAACCTGACTGCCTACTGCCTGTATGGGGCATCTGCAATCAGCTTTACTCACTCCTGTATGCTCTCAGCCATTCTGAAAACCTGTCTGCAGGTGTGTTCCTTGGATGGTCAGAAAATCATTTAGCTAACGGCCATGAAAGAATAGACTGGCTCAAATGGTGGTCCAGCAGATGTGGAAAAACAATCCAGTGGCTGAGGAAGACATGCCCTGCCTTAAAGAGGAAACTAGCTCTTCTTTTATTGCAACTTCCTAGTCAAAAGAGTCAAACAAAGACCCAAAAGCACAAATTGAGGGGACAAAAATTGTACCCAGTCCCTGCTGGTTTCCTGTGGGCTGTAGTCAGCAGACAAGGACTCTGGTAAAAATGTCTGCTTAATTCTTAAGTTTCTGCTGACTTACTGAAAAACAAAGCAAAACAAAACACCAAGACCAACAAACCAACAAAAGAACCCATCAACCCACTAACCAAACTAAACCAAAAGCCCCTCATAAAACCTGGCCAAATATGTAAATAGTGTTTGAGTGTTTGGCATGCTCCACACAAGGAAGAAAAAGAAGCAAAGGGCACATTCTGTCATGAGGATAACATGCCCTCTTCTTTAAGGCCTTGCTTGAAATTGTAGAATTGGCAAGTTACCTGAAAATAAATTAACTTAAACATAAACAGCATACTTTATTTACTCTATATTCAATTTGAAGTTGATACCCAGAATGAAAAGCTTTCAGCCTGAACAGTTAAAGCAATTTGGCAAAACTAGCACCAATCATAGGATTGGACCTTACAATGGGAAACATTCAGAAACTGCAGGTGTAGATAACACACCTGCTTATGAAATGTGGAATAGGAGATAGATGCTAACCAGAACACCAAATTCCAACTCTGCCCAGTGAATAATCTGTATCTATTTAACTGGAGCTTTATACTATAGCTAGTCATTCTTTTTCTGCATTTTTTTCACATNTTTTTCTTTTGCATAAATGATAACAAAAATGGAACTATGAAGGAAAAAGAGCAAGGGCTACCAATGAAGACACTGACATGGAATGTATGGTTCATTTATTCTTTAATGAGTGTGTTGAACATAAATACAATGGGAAAAAGACAGTGGCACAGATTGAGCAAGTTGGAAGAGGAGGTCACCTTGGATCTTGGAGTGATTAGAGAAGAATGAAAAGAAAAGTGTCTAAGGAACTCTGAATGTTCATTCCTCAGGGATGAGGAAGTGAAAACTGACAAGTTGGACAGGATATAGGTACAAACTAGAACAACTGTGCTCCTCCCTATCCTTCACTCTTCCCTCTCTCTCTCTCATCTCATTTCATCTCATGTAATCTTTGAGAAAACATTAAGTTTTATTGCATTCATTAATTTGTTTCCAGGAGTCACAAATTATACTGTGATTTACCTGTCAAGTCTGTGCATGGATCTGGAATGCTACAGTCAAGCCCCACTTTATGTGAATCTAAATCAGCAGCACCTAGAGATTTCCACTAGCGTGAGCTCTCCTTTGTTTACACCACTTCTTTGCTCAGAAGGACAGATGAGAAGGTTCACCATTGTTTTCACTGCTTTGTTTTCTTACTGTCAGGCAGACCCAAGTAAGGTTTGGCTCTTCAGCCTTTGTGCCCATTCTTCTGGACCCCATTTGTTTCAAGGCAGAAACAATATTATTCTTTCAAGGTTAATTTGTTGCATGGACTCTTTGTGATAAATCAGATATTTATTTTTTACTGCTTCCTTTCAAACCCAAGTTCAATAAATGCCAAGGAAAAGCTAACCTAGTGTGTAAAAAACACCTCTAGTCCCATTCCTTTTGGCCAAAATGCAAACAGGCAACCCATAGCCCACCTCTCTGAAATTAAGCGTTTCTCCCTGTCACATATTCTCTGGTTTTACCTGGTCTAAGATTGAAACACAGACACAACAAAGCTTCTGTCACCCTCTAGTGATTTTCTCCAAGGTGAGAAGGTTTTTTTCTTCCCAATTTTTTTTCCACTGCTCCCAGTTCCACCTCTGGGTGCTACCCAAAATTACCTTAGTCTTTCTATACACCTGTGGAGGTGCACACAAAGCCTGAAGTCCTGGAACTAGAATTCCACTAACCCATGCTCCTTGTCAACTGCACTAACTGCAGAGCCCCCAAAGCTTACATTTTAAGTGCTTGCAAATAAGGCTCTCTCCCTTTTCTCATATACAAATTGCTGCTTCTTGAAGCTACACAGCCTGTTTTCTGCTGAGGCCGTGGTGCATCCACATGTGATTCACATGGAGCTTGTCTAAGTCCCATTTAGCGTCTGTCTCAGTCTCCCTACTAGATGGAAGGACAATTTAAGTAATTACAGACGCCAGGCAAACAGCTCTTCTGCCTCTGCACTCAGCCCTAAGGAATCAGATTGTGTATTCAGTACTCCTGTGTCCTGCTATGGACCCACACCATATCTGGGGTTTTGCCTGGCCGGTCATTATGGACAAGGTAGAAGACAGACACAACTGACAGTTTGTGACAGGATTAAAATTATAAATCCGCCACAAGTTATGACATCTTACAACCTATATTGTTTTGCTTGCCAGTTTGTCCAGCCAACACAGAAAAAAATCTTAATTCTATGACCATAGCAACTGTGCCTAAATTGTGATTACCATACATCCATGATTGTGCAAGACAGCTCTTGTGCCAGCTACCAAGACACTGCCCACAGTCCGCCCATGTGAGCACAGGAGCAACTCTCCAGCAGCAATGCAGAAACACATGGCTGCTTCCATTTGAAAATCCAGCTTCTCACTACCAGTGAGAAGAGAGCTGACCTGAACTGGGAAGATGGCCTATGAGACTGTTGCTGTGAAGTGTGCATTACCACATTGTCACTGTCTTGCCTCACACTCTGCCATCACATCACTGCCCAATTCTTGGCAGGTTACTAAAGGCCAAGACAGGGTTATACCTGCATCTGTTTGCATTGGATATTATTCAAGGACTTGATATTCTTTGTCTCGTCACCTCACACCTGGCCTTTGTACTCTTTGGAGAAAGATGTCATTTGCCATTGCGTTCCACAGTCTTTTGAATGACTGTCTAAGTCCATTAATTATGTTTTTGGAAATATATCCTGTCAATGATCTTTCAGTTCTTCCCAGATGGCAAGCAGAAGCAATTCCTCTTATATCTCAGCCGTAGAAAATATGGTACAGAGATAGAGTGCGCAGATGTAAATGGACTGGTGCTGAGCAAAGCCAGTTATATATATCTGCAAACAGATATATGGTATCTCATCACCATTACAAGAACAGCAGATGCTGGTGCATCCTGGTAAGGTTGAAAAATGGAAGACTGTCACAAGAGCATTCGGAGCAGATGAACAAACAGTCGACTGCACACTGACTTACTACTGAGTAAACCAATTGCACCTTTTAAACAGCAGTATAGAACATACATTTTCTCACCAGCTAACACATACTAAAACACTGTCATGCAAACAGAGATCATTTCAAACAAACCATCTATCCCCTTCCACTACCTTGCAGGCAAGTCTTTAGCAAATGCTTTACCAAACAGTCCTTGGCAGTTCTATATTCCAAGCCTTAGCACTTTTAAAATGGACAGAAAATTGTTTTGGAAAAGAACCAAACATTAGCTATTAAAACTCAAGCAAAGCACTATGAGTTGGGAAACTAATATTTTTTTATATATCTGAAAAGAGAAATGAAATTTGGTTTGGAAAACATTTTTATTAAAAACTGTAGCTGTCTGTACTCTGAAAGACCCTGGAGGTCTAAAGATGATATCAGTATATAAATATTCAGGGCTTCCTGAATATTTCTTTTCAGAAAATACTTTCTTTTTTTTCCCCCTTACAATTTCTTTGACCTTTAGAAAACAGTCACTATTTGTAGCTTTATTTTTTCAAGATGTTCTCTGGTACATAAAGATGGCAGGGAATTAAATTTAAAAGTCAACTCATGAAACACCATATAATAGTCAGAAGATAGGATTGCTTTAGGCGATGTTTTATTAAGTGAACAGCCATTCAAAGCATTTTGGAGCATATTATATCCTATTTGAAGGAGTTCACTTCATTCAATCCTACAGAAAAAATATTTTAANAAATGGTCAGTACTCAGGTTTAGCAGAGATGAGTCTTCTTGCTTTATAAAGGCCTGTCAAAAAGACTGATTTATATATAAAGGTCAGGGGTTTTTTTCTTTAAAGGGAACTAGACCTTCATGAGCTCCCATAGAACAGCTGCAAAAATACCTTTAGTCTGTCATCCGGAATTCCTGAAGGTGAGCTGTGGATTTGTGGCTAATGAAACACAGCAAAATAGCACTCACCATGTTATAAAACAGCCCTAATGGTTTATTAGCCACTTACAGGACAAAAAATGAAAGGTGCCCAAAGCATGTTATTACATTATAATTATATAAAGCCAAATTTAGAGAGAAACACAACAGAACCCAACATACGGAGAAGGTTCAGTGACCTCAAAAGTGGATCACAGATGATTTATGACACTACAAAGCAATCATTGGAGACCTGGGGTCTGATTAAGGATTCTCATGGAAGAAAATCAGCACACTTTCTCAGGATCTACAATGAAGAAAGATTAAAATTTGGTCACTAAAACCTTATTTCACTTGAGCTTATAGAACACAAGAATTTGTTCCTGGAACAGGACTAGCTCATTCCACAGATAAGCCATCTGATAAGAGTAGCAGGGGCTAATAGATTACTGAGTATTGAGAGCAAGGAAAGGGCACTGAGAGAACTGTGTTCTTGATGGTTCAGAAAACACAGTATGCATTATATATCATAGAAGGCTTTCTGATATTTCTGTTTTTCCTACCTTTATGAAACAAGATTTAGTAAAGTACAGGAAATTACCCTATTTCTAAATGAATGACCTTGTATTCTCTACTACTTAAGCTGAATTAAAGGGAAGGCTCTGTCCTACTAAACAACACTACATTTCAATAATTTGAATTTTTGAGGGGAAAAATACCATACATTTTTATTGCTGTCAAATACAAAGCAGCTCTAATAATTTTCTTTTACTGAATGTAGTTTTGTTTAATATATGCCAGTTAAAAAAATCTATGGCACATAAAAATAATCCAGTGCTATTCATGGGGAGAAAGCTTGCAGGGACGTGACTAATAGTTTTACATTCCTGGGGACATATCGACCCAAATTACAGGACAATACTTGCTGATGAAAATGGTTCCCATGATTCTACACAGTTGCAACTGGATTTTCACCACATTGCCAATGAGGACAAGAGTTTTCCCCTTACTGTTTTCAGGGCAAGTTCAATGAACAAAACACATCTCCACCGGTTTTTCTTAGGGACAAAGATGTGATTCCTTCAATAAAATATTTCCAGAAATAGATGGACTGCACAGAAACTCCTCTTCAACCCTAAATCTGCCCAGTTTTAAGCACTTCAGCTGTAGTTCTCAGAAGAGGATACACGGGATTTTTTCTGGCTATTTGTACAGAGGTGATTTTCCTCCATAATGACGATAAATGCCTACCTATTTCAGAAGAAATGAAACTTGCAATCTTCTGTGCCTTTTCAGAAGTGCAGTCTGAGAACATTGACTTATTTATTACATAGCTGTGGCTATGCAGTGGGAATTCTCCCATCAAGAGACATCCTACACACGTGAACATTACTGGGATTACTGAAAGGCCATTTCAGATGGATTTCAGAAAGGTAATTTTTAAAGGATTTCATTTCCAGAAAGGATTTCAGATTACTGAATCTGAAAGACCTAAAGTGGAGAAAAATGACGATGCTTTTCATCTGTGATCAGAACATTTTCCCTCCAACATTCATGTTTTCTGAAATAAACTCCAATGTTCTCTTTCGCTGAGATGTCAAATCGATACATGTAAAAACCCAGAGGTGTTTTATTCATTGCTAAGTGATCCAACACACTAAAAGCGAACATGATAATGATGACAATGATAGTTCAACACATGCTAATTACTTGTTCAAAAACCAGGACCAAGGGAGAAGAAATGTGCCATTTATCTTCCCTGTGAAGTCTACCATTTCTCCATTTTCTTTCCTTCTATTGCCATAATTTTTGTTGTTTTGTTTTGTTTTGTTTTGTTGTTGTGTCATTTTGGTTTTTTGGGTTTTTTTTAAGAAACAGATGCCTGGTCAACTCTTGACCACTTCTTCAAAGTATTTTACTAGATCTTGCATGTTTCAAGGCTGGTTACAAACCGGGCCTAGTTTGACTGAAGGGAGAGTTTGCACCAGGCACTTACATGCTACTGTCTCAGGCTGGATGAACTATGTCTGCCTAATTTGGAATCCCCTTGAACATCAAAGGTCTGACTCACACTTCAGGGTTAGCAGGGTCACATTCCACCTAAAAGAAGCCTAATGCTGCCTGAACTGTTCACAACAAGCTTCTTGTTTGACAGGTTTTGACCCATTTTCTGTTTTCAAATGATGTGCCAGCAAACTTACATTTTGCCACACTATTTAATAATTCACTAAACACTTAATGTGGATTCATTCAAATGGCTATCTCTGAACTATCTGCTCGGAGCCACACATATCTGTAGTGTGGCATTCAGGCTGCAATTTTCCACCTGGTTGTAACTTCTGGTTTCTGGAACATTCCCAAATCCACAGAAAGGTTTCAGGATGGCCACCCAAATGATCCTGAAAAATTCTCACTCAACTACATCTAGGTGTGCACTTGTACAAAGCTTTACCTTTAACAAATACTTTTGTGAAGGGAAATTCTGTTCAGAAAGTTGATAAAAGCCAGCCAGAGAGGCCATAGCCTTGTCAGTAAATACGGTCAAGTAGAAGACCTCTCCTCTGCTGTTTCTTTTCTAAATGTGAGCAGAGGCTGAAAAACAAGAGGGAAAAAGAAAGGGCCTGAGTGGGAAAAAATCCAGGGGGAAAAATGTAGGCATAGGGAAAATAATGATAAAGATGTTATCACAAAGAGGCAACCATTCTTCAGTGGAAAAAACGATGGTGAAAATATTTAAAGGACACTAATTCTAGCCACATCCATATATGATCCTTTGATCTCTCTGTGACGAAATTCACTGTCTTGCAGTAAGCATCAGATTCTCCACATCAGAACACACTGCTAAACTTTTCAGTGTGCAAGAATTCACAGAGCTGAGGATAAATAATGTGATGGAATTCACAACCCAAAAAAAGTGATCAATTAATGATCACACTTTTCTGTGAGAAAGCCCCAATGTCTAATGCAGTTATATATGTTAGGTTAAATTTAGTTTAAAACCAACTAAGAAATACAGATATCCCTTGAACAGGGTATTATAAAAAGTTCTAAAGCAGGACTAACTTTGTAATCCCAAAAGAGGTACCATGGTGTATTACAAAACCTCAACTCTACAGCATCTCTATAGCATCTTCCCATTGGTATGAAACAAATATAACAAAAGCAAGTCTTCTGTGAGCTTAACTCAGACTTTCACTGGAAGAAAACCTACTTGGGCCTTAAGAAAGAAGCAAGCAGATAATGACAAATTTTCTCTTTTACAGCTAAATTTAAAGACGTAAATGCCAAAAGTAGAAAGCAAAGACAGAGAATAAACTTGTAAGGCTGTTTTTCTCACAGGACAATCTTAATTTAGACAGTATCTTTTCCATTGTTTCTAATTTTTATGTAGCAGCTTGTAGCTCATAAGCACAAGTAGGGTATCTGGAATGGGGTAAAGGCTGTGAGCAACAGAAGGAAACAGGTACTAAACAGATTTGTGGGGTGAATGTAGGAAGCTGATGTTAGAATAGAATGAAGCAAATTTAAATGATATTAACTTGATTTTACAAGAATATTTGCAACGTTGTTATACTAAATCCTAATGCTGGTTTGCTTCTGCTCAGTATAATATCTGAATACATACGTTGGATAAAAGTAACTAGACAACACTTCACAAAGAGATGAGGTTTAATGAAGTGACATGGGTATCATGCCAATCATTACCATAGTAATTAATTTTATGAATTCAACAGGAATTAATAATTTGAGAAAGATACCTGAGTGAGAAAATGAAATATAGGTATGAACAATCATATTTAAAGGCAGTAAATTTGCATCAGATATAAGAAATGTTTCCAAACAAAGAAATCTTTTGAAAGATGGTGATAGAAATCCCTTATCACCTAGGACATTTAAAAATAGATCAAAATAAAGTACTGGAAAATTTAACACAACGGCTAATCTCACATTGATTGCATAATCTTGCAACAGGAATGGAGAATGTTCCAGAACTTCTTTTCCATCTCTAATGCATAATATCTGTAAGTCTCTGGACATGTTTGGGTTATCCAGCCATAGATATTTGGTCTGGCTCTAGAAAACAGCATGATGCTAGCATACAACTTAGTTCCCAGAGTTTGGGAAATCTCCAGAGCACCACTGTTGCTAATCATTCTCCCCAAAGTAACAACTTTAGTCTCATCTTTTCAGTCACCCTAGAGCTGATCCATCCCACTTGCAGAATTTTGAAAAGACCAGTCGCCTCAGGCAAGCAGAAAGAGCTCACCTTCAATGCACACACAGAATGATTGCTATTTGTAGGAGGAACAAAATGCTCATTTGCAATACAACTGCAAACAGCTGGTGGCTCAGTGTATTCTGATACATTAAAAAAAATGAACATATTTAATAATTTACCTGAAAAGAAAACCACAGCTATTATGTGATGTTATTACCGAGATCTCTCACCTCAATACTTTAATGCTTATTATTGGCACAATAACAAATTTATGACTGACTGTATTTCTCTATCACATCTGAAGTCCTTAATTTTTGTTAGCTGTGGAAAGGAGATATGTTTTCAAAGCTGTCCAAGACTGTGAATGATTCTTGTTTGAATATCAAATTGGAAAATCTGATTTTCAAAGGTTAGGTGCTCAGCATATTCTGAAAATCAGGCTGTCTGGAAATGTTTCAGACTGTGCCTCTAATAAGGAAGTAATTGTATCATTCATCACTTTTGCAAATTAAACTTTTAAGACAAAGACATTTTTCTTTCATCCCAGTATTCAGACACCACAACTAAGGGTGTGGTAAAGTAATGGAGTAGAATTCTACTAACTGCTTTGACATCTTTTAATTTTAGGTGACATGTAGAAAGAAAGATGCATGTACCTGCATGAATATTGCTGCTCTTCCTGTAATAAAATCTGCTAATTATCCACACTATTTCCCTCCACATAGAAATCCACCTTAATTCATTCTTCTCCTCTGATATTTCAAGCTAATGAACAAATGGACTTAAGGGAGGGTAGACTGCTGACCGTATCAAAAGTTACACTGATTAACTATAACTGCCTTTTAAAAGACCTAGTTAAATCAAAGCAAATCCTTGCCTGAGCACACTTAGTTTATTTATTGAGTAACACTGATTTATTTGAATTGGTAATCTGGGTCAGGACTCTGAAATATTTGCATGCCTACTTCATGTTTAGCACACTATTTAGTCTAAATACATTTTGTTTCAGTAGAATGAAAGAATGAAACTCTTCTAAGAAGGTGTAATAAACAAGTCTGACACTCTTTTATAGCAGGTCAACTCAATAAAGACATCATCATTTCTTGAAGATATGAAGCCAGCTGTGCTTAAAGAGACCTACTGGAAAACACCCAAAGTCAGTTTGCTAACTCCCAATTTATGCTGAATTAGATTTTTATTGCTTTAATCAAATTGTTTTGAAAGACACTTTTATTTTAATCACAGCAACTTTTGTGTGTAAACAACGCCATAGACAAATATCATGACAGGATACATTCAGGATAGCTACTAAATTGAACACACTGAAGATATAATTCTGAGTGGCATGTTTCACTACGGCCATCTTCAAATTCTAATACAGAAACTGAATTTGGGAGTAGAAGTATGAGACCGAATTAGGTGTTACCTTTCCAAGAGTACATGTTATACTTGTGCTGGTATTATCTGAAATTTCAAAAAAAATGAAACCACTAATATTATTTTTGTCCATCTTAATTTTGTCCATATTGAGTGGAACTCTGCTTACTCACAAAACTACTAATTTCTTCATGCTTCACTGTAGAAACGCTCAAAATTTCTGATTTCTTACAAGCTTGTATTATACAAATTTCAAAGAAGCACACCCAGAAAATGAAACACAAACCTATTAGCTGCTTCTGGGTAGTTGTAACCATTTGAAAAATCTGAAAGCAAAAACAAACCAAAAAATCCAGCAAACAAAAAAATCTAACTGCTTCTGTGTGTATGTATATTGACATGCCACCAAAGAACTCCCATAAAACTGTAAATGGTTGAAATTGGTTTGACATGGAAGAGTAGCAGACTCTTGGTCAGGCATGAGAAATATGATACTGATTTTTTGGATGATTAGGATTAGCTTTATTGCTAGTACAGTATCTAAGTATAGTCAATGAAGTATATAATATAACCAGGTCTTAACTGTTATAATATAAACAGGTTCAGCTAGAAATTTACAGGTTTACAGTCTTTGGCTTTACAGAATGTACAATTACAAAGCAACAAAGCACCTAGGTAGTTACTTTAGAATTTTATCTCCACAGTTAGGTTTTAGCACTTTTACTCACCCTTCTAAAAGTTAGTGTTTCCCCATCCTCAGGCTGGATGTACAATGCAGGCATCACTGCTGGGGAGGGGATCCACCCAGAAGCTGACTGTAGCCTTGGAAAACCATTTTGCCTGACTCCAGCAGCATTTTATACCCTTTTTCAGGCTGACGTGTAACCAAGTCAACCTAGATCACCACAGCTTCTCCACCTCTGGAATGCATTCATTATGTGAGCATCCAGACAGTTCCTCCTGAAATTCCTACCTGGTGTTCTCATCTTAGCACAACTCCCACCTAGTGTTCTTTCTAAGGTCAAATCACATTGCCTACTGGAGACAGTCACAAAGGAAGAGGTTGTGTGCGGGGCAGGGAGGATGACGGGGAAGACCTGACTGTTCTGTCACACATATTGATAGTGTGTCACATATTGACAGTGTGTACGGTTCGTATTTATCTTGACAGAATATGGTTATTTAAAACCTGTCTCTAATTGGCTTAACAGGTGACCAGGAATTAGTTGGCTTCACCATTACTTTTGCCTTTCTTAGGACCAAAAAAGG
>VXBQ01002626.1:24521-47284 GCA_013400175.1 Phainopepla nitens | reverse complement strand
AATCCCCTTATCACTACCAAAATTTTTCCAAGCCCAATACAAAGGAAGAGAATAATATTTTAAATCTGGCTCAGAAGGTCATTTAAAAATAATTACTGAAGATCAGTGTTTTAAAGCAGTATGCCCTTAATAATTTGCACTCTTGATACTGGCCAAGTAGGTCCCTAGACTCCTAATTTTCATTTTTAATAAGTCTTGCAGAACACTTAGAATTCTAAGAGACTGGAGGAAGGGTAATATATCAATAACTAAAGAAAGGTAAATGGAATGACCTGGATAATTTCTGCCTTGTCAGTAAGACATTGATCTAGGCAAAATAATGGAATTACTTGGGTGGGATGCAATTAATAAAGAATTGCATGCATAATTAATAACAATGAAGAATTAATATAGAATTTGTGCCTTTCATGCAGTTTTGATACTTCTTTTGCTGTTTTTTTATTTACTTGATTTTGAAAGACAGCAGTACTGTTACAATTTTCTGTAAAATAATTTTCTCCTGGGCCTAACATTATCTTAGAGTTTCATCAACAATGAGGAATAAAATACTATCATCATTCCAGCATTCAGAAAAAAATGTGTACTGAAGAACAGATAAACAGTATCTTATATATAATGGTCTGAACTGTCTTTTAAAAATTCCAAATAGGCTGTGTTTCTGTGTGAGCAAGTGTAAAGTCAACTGAGGGGAAGTTATACACCGGATAATGTCAAGGATAATGACATACAAATATTACTGTAGATATACGTAGATATTTCTTAAAATATTTTAGTTTGAGATTCTGTAAAAAAACTCTTGGGACTGTGGTAAATAAACAACTTACCTTGAGCTCATAATGGGTGGCACAGAGGACTGACAATTTCAGACTGCAGAAACAGTGTAATAATTGAGTAATAATTGCATTATATATTTTGCCTTTGGTATCTGTATTTACAGAAACTAAGTATTTCTAGAATATCAGAGAATTCCTTGATGTTCCAATTGAAAAAAAAAATGTGGAAAAAAAATTAAATTGTTTCTGAGGGATGAAAACAAATAGTGTATTGGACAGCATAGCTTATAATAGAAGAGTCCTTGAGCTGAAACTGAAAGCTTAGAGAAAATGGCTTGTTCATAATCTAGAATATCAATATGGGAAAGAGGAGCTTCAGAATAGAGTCTTTTCAATAAAGCAGACAAGGAGAAAATAGCATTCACCCGTTAAAAGCTAAAGCTAAGAAACATCAGCTCCAAATGAAAAGTACACTTTCAACAGTGGCTCTAAATGGCACTTTCTCATAGCAGTAGCAAATTTTCTATCAGTGGAAAACAGAAATGGAGATTGGCAGCTTTACTAAAAGCTTCTTCTGGTTCAAAGAGGCATTAATTCAGCAGAGTCCTGTTATGTAGGAGAGGATGCCAAAAAAAGATGGGCATAGTGATCTCATTTAGCTTTATTATCCACATATCTGTTAAGTGCATGCAACTTTAATGCTGCTGCATAATATAAGAATGCCATCTCTTCACATGCACATTTCTGTTGCTTTGACTGTGGAAGAAGAAATCAAAAATCCAGCATCTACTCTGTTCATGGGCGTCTGAAGGCTGCAAGCTTCATGTGCCCTCCTCCCAAACAGTATTTTTCTACCTGCCTACTTTCCTTTTCCTAGCCAAGGACATTCAATTTGCCTTAAATTAGACTGATAGTCCATACAGTAGATTGAGAATGAAAAAGTTTTTAGGAATGTATGTTTTCCTAGATGTTACAATATCATCCTTTGTAAATTAACTTTCTTAATGCTCCTGCCCTGATCATCCACTCACTGACCTGTTTCCTAAATTGACTGCTTAGTAGAAAACTAAGATTTTAGCCATACTGTTTTCTGTTGCAAGGTAAGCTCTTGAGGAGACACTATGAGATATTAAATTAAAGCTAGCTGCCTACTTCACTTCTTAGAGTTAACGCTGATTTGTGTTACTCAGTATAATAGTCTAATCCTCAAAGGGTTAATAATCATCATTAGTTCCTTTCAGCAACACCTCTAAAACATTTTCAACTTGACCACAGGGGTTAAAATTCATTGGATTTAGTAGCAGTAAACGAGGGTTCTTGACGGAGCTCATTCTCAGTATTTGAGGCAGAGGGATGGGAGAGAAAGGTCTCTAAGTGAACAAGGCCATCAGAGCACCTCTGCAAAGACCTGAGAGCTCAGGGGAGCTTGGTTAGGGCCACAATGAGCTAGGCAGCACAGTGTGGGCAGGGCTTTACTGTGGTGGTTTGCCTGTACAGCCCTGGAAGAGGCAGATATAAACAAACTCTGCTCTCAGATATAATTTCTTAGAGACTCTTTGTAATGGACAGTCCATGCCGCTTCCTAGGGTGAATTTCATGAATCCCCATATCTCCCTACTATGGTTATTGCCTAGAGTGCCAGGAAAAGCTCTGTGGGGAATATGTGTGAGAGCCTGGCCTTTACAGCTGTAACCCAACACAGAATACCCCTGCAATTATGCTGGAAAATCTGAGCTGAGGAGATGCCTTGCTCAGCCACTTCGAATTTGCAAGCAATTTTTTTTATATCTGGTGGAATGAACACTCCCTTCTGCTGCTGTCTGGCCTGGCCTTCTGCAGCAGGACATGCTGTTTCTCCCCTGCTGTATGGTGTAACCAATCTACGTACATACATGCAACCCATCGCTGTGGAGGGACGTGTTCTGTGCTGGCACATGGCCTTCACTGTGCTTGGTGATAGTCCTTAACAATCACATCCTGTTCTAAGGAGTTTTAGTAGCTGAGTTTACAAGCTCATGCAAGGCTGTTCCATCCAGCTGGCCAAAGTGATTTTTAACTAAGCCAAGGACAGCCATTTAATATGAGGGATATTAGAGTACTTCTTCCTCTGTGCAAAGTGGTCCATGAAGACTCTGAGTTTTCTTAGGAAAGAAATTTGTGTTCAGCTTGTGGTCATATCCTTGAGAGTGAAAGGAAAGGAAAACATATCTCATCTCCTATGGAAAGGCAGGCAGAAGGCACTTGCACTTTTTAACACCATCTTTATGAAGTTCATATTGATTGCAAATACAAAGCAATTGGCCTGTCTGGACACAACAGTGAGGTCCCTGTCAGTGCGTTGCTACCACTTGCTGTGTATGTCAGCTGAAAGGTCTTTTGCTAATTCCTGTTTTCCAAATATTCAGGTTGTTGCACACCTAACCTGTGAGCAATACCCATTCAAGAGCTGTTTGGGCCTGGAGCAAGGGAAACAGCATCACTTCCAAGGGCAGCTATTCCGGCTTCAGGGGGCACTCTGTGGCAATGTCGTCTGTGGCGGCCTGGGACATTGCTCCCAGAGGTAAACATGTTTACTGGAGATAACCAAAGCAATCCCAACAGGCTGGTGACTCATGCAAGCTGTGATGACAGCTTTGAGGAATTATGAATTTGAGTATGAGTTACTCACAGTTTTATAATTTTGGAAAATTAAGCAGTACTAACCTGTATTCACTCGAGGCACATCAGTTCTCATGACTGGTTTTGTGGCACTTAGTCCTCCACACAAGAAGGCAAGATTCAAGACTTGCTTGAGAATGAATGAGCTGGTGGAGATGTGTTTAGAAAACATGAGATCATCACCCCTTCCAAAAACCTTTTTTTTTTCACTTCTCCAGAAAACCTATTGTCCAAGGGCTCACACAGACTTACACAGAACAAAGAGTAGTATGGCTCTGGGCCAAATTCAGATAGCCAACTTCAGATCATTTCTAATATATCATTGCTAAAAATGAATTGTAGATTTATCAAAAATGCTATCCTCCCTCCCTCCCCTTCCTCCCTTCCTCCCTCCCTTCCTTCCTTCCTCCCTCCCTTCCTTCCTTCCTTCCTTCCTTCCTTCCTTCCTTCCCCTATTTCTTCCTCTACGATTCTTTGTTTTTCTTTCTTTGTTTCTTTCTTTCTTTGTTTCTTTCTTTCTTCCTTTCTTTCTTTTTCTTTCTTTCTTTATTTGTATCTTTCTTTCTTTCTTTCTTCATTTCTTCCTTTCTTCCTTTTTTCCTTTCTTTCTTCCTTTCTTCCTTTCTTCCTTTCTTCCTTTCTCCCTCTCATTCATCCCATACTGTTTTCATACCATACTTCTTTCTTTCTTTCTGTCTTTCTCCCTTTCTTTCTTTCATTTATACTTTCACTTATTCTCTCTTTCTTTCTTTCTTTCTTTCTTTCTTTCTTTCTTTCTTTCTTTCTTTCTTTCTTCCTTCCTTCCTTCCTTCCTTCCTCCCTTCCTTCCTTCCTTCCTTCCTTCCTTCCTTCCTTCCCTGTTACATCCTAAAATTGTTATTAAGGGAGTTCATTCTAACACCTACGCCTTCTGACTTGGAAAATTACTGGGGAAGTCATGTATAATCATTACACATACTGTGAAAGATGGAAAAGTGTATTAGAATCTCCTGGCTTGTGGGTAAAACTGTGTTAGAGGAAAGGGTGCAAAAATGTAGTGTTAAGATCAAGTGAAACAATTTTATACATTATATTTAAGTATGTTTTCTTCACCTGAAAACTCATTTTGGACTCAAAGTTGTTCTCTTTTTAAATTAATAAAAAATTTTTCTCATTTCTTCTAGCAAATTTAGAGCAGAATCATTTACTTAACTGACATAAAAATAGTCACCAGATTTAATGATAATAACAGAAGTCTTATGACTCTCAGTTCACGTGATTTCCATATGCCAAGGCTTACAACTTTAGTATTCCCATGTACTAGTGCTGCCTATTCTTAAGTAGGGCTAATACTGGCTTCCTGACCTTCCTTTAAATTTATCATGTTGAGCAGATTAACCTACCACTTCATTGTCTAGCTTTTAAATTAACAAAAATAGATGTTATTTCCAGTCCTAAAAATATATTTGGAGTGAATCAACTGATGAGTTGTTACTACATTTTACAGTGGGCTTGGACAAGTATTTTAGAACACTTCCTATCATGCTTGTTAAAAATATTTTATTTTAAAATAATCATATATTCATTTTCTTGAACTTGCATAAACAATGTTTAATAGTGATGTATTTTTGAACAAGAGATTTTTGATAATATATTTAATAGCTCTATTTCTTTAAAAATCACAAGTTACAGAGCAGTCTGTCAACGTGAATCTTGGTCTAAATGAACTTTCTTTAAATATGAATGGAAAAGCTGATAGTGATTTCTTCTAACAAAAACAAGTGATGCTACTTTTAATTACTCAACCACACCATCTAGTCTAAATAGAAGCTAATGTTTTTCAAAACATTTTACCATGCATAGGACAATGGTAAATATTATGAGTTAATGATTCTGCAGAAATCTTGTATTATTTCCTCTTCATTAGTAGAAGCTAATAAGGAGAAGCAAACAAAAAATAAAATGTTAGTAGTCACATTTACTCTGCCTTAGAAACTTGTGACCCATAAGGTCATATCACAAGGTGCCTTCAGAACTATTTCATAAACACCGATGAAATATATATGAAAAATATATGAAATATGGGAATTAGAATTAGCACCCCTTTTAAGTATTAGCTGAACAGATAAGAGAAACCTTTTATGATACTTACCTACCTAAGATTATAACTAATTACAATTAAAACCAGCAGCATAAAATCACAGATGTTTCTCTGCTAGCTCTGGTACTAATCTTCTTGCATAGCAAGGCTGGAGTCCAAATTCTTCAGCTTTCAGAAAGCCAAAAATGCATAAAATACTATCCAGAGTACTGTATCCAGAGTACCATATATGTGATGATTTTGTGAATACAAACCCCAGTCAAATGCTAAAATGGATGACAAAGCAAGCTGAGCTCCTCTCCCACTGTAGTACAAGAGTATTAGAAAGGAAATTAGTACTTGTACTAAGAAACAGGTACTATCTCTTTCATGGTATTTGCACGTAGGCATGAATGTTTGATATCATAATTGGTTTATTATTCAGATGCAGATACGCTTTGTATATCCTTCAGAGTGGAATGTCTTCTTGGGTAGAAAATTGATATGTATACCAAAATAATTGGGTGGCTTCATGAATCATGAAACATAACCCCATGAAGGCTACCGCACAGGCTAAATGGCACAATTTCTGATGCGAACCTTAATTTTTATTTTGATACTAATTAATGGTCTTTGGAAAGATAAGAGGTGTGTAAGCTGTGTTATTTTAAAACCTATAATGGGTTTCGTATTGTGCAGTCAAATTCCCATGTAACCCAAACTCTCTCATTCCTGAATCTTCAGAGAGATTAGATCTCTAACTGGACAAACCCCAACTTAATTTGCTACTGAGACCAAACATATAGTTTTAAGAAACCATTAATATTTCCTCTGTTTCAAGTTTATGATGTCATGGCTATATATCATTGCATACTGCACATCTGCAGTACAAAATGGGAAATTAGATGTACACTTCATTGAAATTACGTAGAAGTACAGAATGGCAGACATTCACTGGATAACCAAAATGTGTAGAAATTAAAGACAGCAAATTAAATATTGCAGAGGAACTGTAGCAGTAGCTTTTCCAAGGGAAGAGAGAGAAGGTGTTACTCAGGATATAATACATAATAATTACATAATACAAAATAAATTTCTAGGAAAAAAAAACACTAAGTGGTTCCAAAGTCTGGAAGTGAAATGTAGCCCCTTTATATCCACATACTCAAACAGTACCAAATCAATTTACCATAAATGTTTGTTTCAATGCCTCAAAATCCAAGCTTTCCCAAGCTTGCTATAACCAGATTGACCAAGTAGTATATATGGATGCAGTATGGGAAAGAACAACTGCTTTGGGAACAGCTTTTATGCTATCAGGGTTTTTACCTCCATCTGTTGGGAATGGATTCAAAACCATTTGGCACTGTAAACATGTAGTTGGTAATAGTTCATGTTGGAATCTGAATTTAGAAGAAATACTGAAATTGTTAATTATGGGGTGACGAAATTAAGGCTTGCAGTAGAAGCAGAAAGTTGATACTGTTTTCTGGTCTTACCAACAAACACAGAAGCAGACATTTCATTTTAGCAGTTTGGGTATAGAAAACGTACAGAGCACTCAGTCCTGTTTTACCAGGCATTCCTGCGCTCTTCCTTTGCCTGGCAATATAATCTGCCTTTTATGAACACAGTCTGTGAATGAAATATCAAGCTTGGATAACCAGGAAATGCTATCAGACAACTTTGACTGTCTGATAGAATCATCTCAGGGAAGCTGCGACTAGAAAAGGACTCTGCCAAGGTTTATTTAATAAACCTCTTGCATCATTTGCTACTTATTCTGAGCAATGACAAGTCATTGAGAGAGCTGATCAACAAGCTCGTTCTTGAGCATCCCTTGAGAACTCTTTGATTAACAAGGTTCTGCTTCATAGTATAGGTGGCTTCTGTATGTCCTAGAGGAGCCATCTATACTTCTTTATCTGGAGAGATACTTTTGAAAATCTAAACAGCAAATTTTGGGTGTTGCAACCTTGGACACACAACTGATGTGCAAGTATTTTAGAAGGCAGTTGCCCAAATAATTCTCTCCTTTCAGACTTAAAAAATAAAACCAGTCTTTCAGTTTTATTTTGTTCTTCTGGTAACTGCCCTCAAAGGTTTCTAAACTATTATAAAAATCAGGCCCAACAAGGCTGTGATTGCTGTTTAATCCTTGAGAACATGCTCGACAGCTCCCAGGGATTTTCTGAGGACTCGTCTCTTGTTTATGAGTTTAGAAACTGTGGTGCTTGGATAGGGAAGATAATCTGTCTCTGTTGCTTTTTCTTTGGTGTGAATTACAGCATACAGTTTATACTGCACATGTACAGGGCATAGCTGCAGCATAGCTGCGAAGAGATGGATGAGCTACAGAACTCCAGATAAGGACAAATGGCACACCATCGCGTGAGGGCAAACTGTGCTAAAAGCACATGTGCTTATGCTAACCTACACATGATGAATTCAGATTAGGTTCCGCATCCCTGAGTGGTGTCATGTTCAGTATCGCATCCGTCATCTTGACTCTTGACAGCTGCGGTGCAGTTCAGGACTGTAGCAAGCAGAATAGGATTGCAAGCACATCTTGCATTGCTTAAGAGTAAGTTTTTTGAGTTTTCTAGAAGAGATCTGACTGGTACAGTGAGATGCAGAAATATCAGAAAAGGGACCTATGAAAGCAGTGTAGCATACAAAAGTAGTCTGTCGTACTCCTGAAAAAGTGAAGTGAGGAGGGTCCTTGCAGTCTTGCAGGGCAGAGTTCAGTTTCCGTTATGTCAGAAACTTTGCTTCCAAAACAAGAGTATGACAGCCAGAAGTAGAAAGGGATGACATTCTTCATTAATACTTAATATACAGACATCAGATGTAAAATGCTGAAAAGAAAGAGTTTATAAATTAAATTTGCTCATCAAAAATGAATTCAGTATTTTCAATACATTATACAGATTTAATCTGCAACACTTGATAAAATACTCTCTATAATATACATAATTAATATTAATTTTATATTATTTCTTTAGAGTAATTTTTTCTGTGAGGCTATTTGGGACTACTAATATTACCAGCATAAAACAGCTGGGGGAAAGATCATGAATTAAACTCAATGCTTAGCATGCAATTTTGTACATTTGTAATGAGGATGTTATTACTTTGATTTAGACAAACTGTGAATTGAATTTTATCTAAATGTTCTCTTTCCCCAGATGCTACAGAAAACTAGTATTTATTTGTCTTGCAGATGGATGGAAGCCATCAGAGCAGCTATGACAACTTGGGAAAACCTACATGGCACATGTAATTAAATCTGACGCAGATATAAGACAAGAAAGCATTATGATAAAACTATTACTTTCCTAGAAAATCCTTCCCTTGAAGATGCATTTATGACGACCAAGCGTACCAGGTTTTAGCTCAGAAATAGATTGCTGTGGCTTTTAAAAAATTTAGGGTCCACTGCTTTGTGAGCAGTTCTGATTTTGTTCAAGTCTTAAGTTAGACAGATGCCTGTATCACAGAAAAATATTGAGAAGATGAAAATAAAGAAAATGCTTCAAGAAATTTTCCATTTGGTGAGGTATACTGAACACAGGGAATAATATTTTTATGACAGCATTGTGTAAAATACTGGTTACACTGATGTAAAATCTGACCCAATAAATTTATTAAATACTTTCTGATTTTCAACTTTACTAGTTTTGTCAGCATAAGCAGTTTTGTTTTGTGGAAAATGCATTCAAAGATTTTGAAAAACTAAAATGTTCTGTCATCACAAGGACTTTTTTAAAACTCAGACGTTTTGAAAAATTTTATTTCCTCTGACAAACTACTTCTTGGGATTAAAACTTCGAATGATAGTCAGAGCAACAGTAACTTTAGAGTCTTAAAGCCCTTTATGAATTTCAACTTAACAGACTGTTTTAAGTTTCAGATCAAAGGAAATGTTGTGTTTGAACATTTGCTCCCTTTGCTCTCAAAAATATTTTTTGCTTTCCAAAGGAATAGATTTTTTGTCATTAGGATACAACACGTCTTCTCAGTTAACTGAGAAATTTTCATTTACTCTCTCAGTTTCATCCTCCTTTTAATTCTTTGACGATAGTCTCCTCTTTCTTGTTAGATTTTGGCTGTACTATCACATTTTGGGCCTGCATTTTAGTTATATCTGATTCCTACCAAACTGGAAATTTTTTTCCAGGGGACTTTGTGCACCGTGGGAATTAACTGATCAAGACACAGCAGTTCTGCTTTAAATTCCCTGACAAACAGCCAGAATCAGGTAGGCAGTTTTGTAAAAATCACTCAAGTTATTTATAGACACTGCTACACATATAGTTACAGAATAAGTAAATTAAATAATATATCAGTCTGAAAATTAAGTAAATCTTACTTGTCTACAAATATTGATCACTAAACTTACCATTTTTTTCTAGTGGTGTTTTAAGTCTGGTTCCTTCAGAAGCTTTGAAAATCTTGGTCAGAATGCCGTATTTTTCTATTGATTTTTTTAACCCCACCAGTTTGTTTATATTGTTAAATTCTCATCTATTTTATCTATTCAGGTAATGTTTCACAGCTGATATTCTGCCTCCAATTTATAACACAATCTTTTCAGTTCCATGACTGGGGTAGCCGTTGAGACTTACTTCATTCAGAATGTCACTCTAGTTAGGTATAAGCTATTGTATTTTACGATAGGGCTCAACCCTAATTAAACACAAAGGAGAAAACTCTTCCATCATTTCGGTAGTAGTGACAGATTTTGAATTGATAAAATAGGATCCAAAGTTTCAGATACTTTAGCATGTTTGAAAGCAACCTTTGCACATCCTGTTAAAAATTGTTATAAAATTTAGCTTATAACAAGAGAATACTTACAAGAAAGTATTGAAAATACTCAGAATGTTTTGACTCATCCAAGTGCTTATGGCATTGTCTAAAGTAATCAAATTCTACATGACAGTCAGCGATTTCAAAATACAACTGGCCCTCTGATGAAAAATTATTTACCTATAAAGAAATATTTGTTAGCTTGTGACATTTCTTCACTTTTCCCATATGAGGCTTTTAAAAGTTTAGTTCAGTATGCATCTGTACAACTCACTGAATCACAGCAATGATATTTGCCACATCAATATTTTTTGTTTTCTTAGAGCACGTGTGCTATGTATACATGTATTCTGCAAATTTCAGTTCGTAAAAATACAGAAAAGAGTGGAAAGGTTTTTTTAAATTTCTCTCCACTTTATAGAAATACTATTATTTAACAATTTGGGCAATATGTGGCCACTTGCTCTTCCTGTGAAGTATGTGCATATACCTAAGTATATTTCTATAAGTAATGCGAAAAAATTTTCTAGGTTAAAATATGCCAAAGAAAAGATTCGCTACCTGTTGTCACTTGTTTGCCTCAATAAACAGATCTCCATGAGCTGTTATGGTAGGTTAACATCATCAGATTACACTTCAGGTGAGGTACAGAAATTCACTTCGACAAAATAGTCCAAAACAGCTTTAATTTTTCATTACCAGCTTTCCATGTTAAAATACTGTGGATTGTTGAGGTATGCAATATTGCCATAATAAAAACTGAAATCAGTTTCTCAGCACATACACATGCAGAACTTCAGCCGGAATCAATGGGGCTTCATTATCTTCAATACAAAGTCATTTTGCTGAAAGCCAAGCTTTTTCTATTAATAATACTTTGGTTTGTATTATTATTCCATCTGATTATCCTATCCATTCTCAGTATTCACTGGACCTAATGGCAGATAAGATTGCTATTTCAATAACCACTTGGTATTTGCAACTGTAGTTTTGGAAGACAAACACAAGAAGAAAACAGTGAGTACAGTTGCATTTGAAACTGGTTGGCATTTTCCTGAGTGCCTGAAGATATTTCCACACAGAAATGCTCAGTTATTGTCAGTGTCCACATTTGTTTGGGTGTAAGACACGTGCCTACTGCACTTACAACTACCAGTACTCACCACAAAGTATAACTGTACCTGAAGGCTCATTTTAAAGATCTCCTTTGAAAGAAAAACTACTTGAAATAATTAAAACAGTAAAGATGCCTTTGGTTTTCTTTGCTAATCACATGATAGTAGTAGATAACACATACATATCTCTGTATATAGTGCAGAATAGTACTAGTTCCATACAGTTCTATAGTATAACTAGTATTCTGGCACACTGTATTTGTTATGATCCTATAGTTTTATCCCTATTTCTAGCTATAATGTTTTTCCATGGAGGTAGAGGAGAGAATCAAAAATCTTTCAAGGTTTTCTCTGGCTTCTAGGACTCATTAAATCTCTTTAACTACTTCTTTTAGACTCTAGAAAAGAGGAAGAAGCTCCTTCCAGCTCTACATTTAGAGTTGGAGACCTACAAAGGTTTTTATTTTGAACAAATAAAGTCACTTGGCTGATGGAAAAGATCAATGACCAATCAAGTTTTTTCTGTAGCAATCACTATGGCAGAAAATTCCCTAGTAGTTTTCAGACACAGTGCATGTCTTTCAGTTACAATGTATGTAAATCCATATGTATACGTATGTATAGAAACACTTCGATAAATGATGACAGATAGATAGATAAATAGATAGATAAATACATACATAGAAACAGAGAAAAAGAGAGAGAGAAAGAAAGAAAGAAAGAAAGAAAGAAAGAAAGAAAGAAAGAAAGAAAGAAAGAAAGAAAGAAAGAAAGAAAGAAAGAAAGAAAGAAAGAAAGAAAGAAAGAAAGAAAGAAAGAAAGAAAGAAAGAAAGAAAGAAATTTGTGTAAACTTTAAATGACTGGAATAGCAAACTGAATTGCAAGGTTTTCCCTTTGTTCCCATTAACATATTTACTCCTGCACTTGTCTGATGAAGTACTCTAAAGTGGGACTAAAGTGTTTTAACATAGGTGTCTATAGTCATTTCAGAAGCTCTAAATTATCTCTGTCCTCCAACAGCCTCTCCAGAGCAATGTGGCTCTCCTAGAAGTCCTGCATCATATGTGCTAGCCTTGCAGATGTGTCTGAATACATCCTCTGTAGTGGCACTACAATTCCTGTTCCTGGCAACTGTGTCTAACCCCTGGAGTCTGATCTTTTCCACAGACATGGTAGTTCAATACTGCGTACACATTAAGAAGGTTTTTGCCATTCAAATGGAAAGTAGTTAATTCAGTTGCTTGATATATATACTTAAGCTGATTTTTAAAATTTATCTCAACTTCTATTGCTCTGTGAGAAAGCTGTTTGTAAGAAAATAGTGACAGATGAGAGGATCATTGCATTTAGCCTTCTGTTGGCATGCTTGTCTGTCAATCTGTGACGTGAGTTTAAAGCGCATCCCACCATGCCACTGCATTTGTGTTCCCTCAAGAAGCTCCCAGGACTCCATCTTAGCATCTTAACTTTCGCTACTTCCAAGGAAAGGCAGGAAAACTGGGAAAGTAGCTTAGGTGCTCGTGTAGGATCATGTTGGAGCCCTCTGGAGCGCGGCTAGCTCGAGGGTAGATGGCAATCTGCCCACACAAGTGTCCCACAGGGAACACGCAGCGAGTGAGGGGAAGAGCGTCGGTGTGTGGTGCGCCAGACACCCAACTTTGTGACCCCCTGCTCACTCTGAGGGAGAACCGCTGACGGGCGGACGGCAAAGGAGAAAGAGGAGGCCTCCATGCCAGGGTGCAACCTGACACAGCTAATCACTCAAAAGAATCCAGGGCGAAAAAGACACAAGACAAGGGTGTGCAGGGGTTTAAGTATGAGTACAAAACAGGGGGCGGGTACAATCCAATAACCAATAAGGAAGCTGAAGGGGAGGAGACAGGGTGGGGGAAAGGAATCACACCACTAATGGGGGAACGAATCGGGATAGGGGGAGGAGAGAAAGGGGTCACATGGGCCAATGGGGCATCGAGGATTAGGGGATTTCTAAAGGGGTGGATGCCCCACTGATTGGCCCATGTGGGGAGTGACAGGGAAGGGCCTGGAACAAGGAGTGTGGTTGAGGTGATGGATAGCAAGGGCTGGAACAAGGGGAGGAGAAACTAGGGAGGAGGAACCAAGTTGAATAATACCTTAGGGGAGCGAGGACAAATCCATATTATAAGGGGGTGGAACAAAACTAAGGGCCGCAACAGGATCACACTGACCGATGCACGTCTGTGCAGAGCACAACAATCTTCTCCCTTCTCATCTTGCGCTAGGCCATCTCGAGGAGAAGTAACTGAAGAATGCTGCTCCTGATTTTACATGGTGGGGGGGAAGATGGGAGACCTGTGTGAGCACACATGATCTCTCGCTTCCTTCCACAGTCCTGCTGGCAGTTGCCTGGTGCCTGCCAGGGCACCGGCAAGCTCTGTGTCACTTGAACAGAGCAAGGAAGCAAGTGGGAGACACAGCATGACTGAATTCGCATCTTGGGCAATGGGTGGAGTGTTTCCCCACCCACAGCGCCTGCAGCAGGTCACACCACTGTCACAACCCCATCAGTCTGCTCTGTCAGACGCAGCAGTGTAACAGTTGTATTTACTTATTTATTGACAGTTGTATGTATTTATTTACAACTTTTGTTCCTTTGGCTGCTTTTGTTTTTTGGGGGGGTTTTTTGGGTTTTTTTTTTTTGGTTTTTTGCTTACTTTTTTTTTCTAACAAATGCCTCTTTTTTTTTTCTTCTTGTTTTCCTTTTTTTTTGTTGTTTTCTCTTCACTAAGATAAAATAAGTATCTGTGCCAACTTCTGTTTTATGCTTCTTTGAACACCAAGTCATTGTGGATACTGCATCTTGTGCTATGATTTTAGCAAGGTGCAGGCAAAGGGCTTTCATCTGGCATCTCTCAGCAGGTACTTTGGAATTCCTCAGCTACAGCCAGAGATCTAGCCCAGAGTGTTTTATAGCCAGAAATATACCTCCTTACTGAATTGCTCATGCTGACACAGCTCAAAAATCCACCCTGAAAGAGAGTCCATCCTATTGCTAGAGACAGTAAAGCAGTATTTATTGTGACTGCTGCTTGGATGAGCTTGATCATTGCTTGAGGGCCTAGCTTGGGACTAAAATAAATAGTCTGTGCAGCAGGTTCCCATAGTCTGGTGGAAAGTCATGTAGAAAAAGCAGAACTGCTTTGACGAGAGTTGGTGAATAGCTTATGTTTAAATAGACTGGTTTTAACCATTTCAAAATATTACTAACACTGCTAAGCTGTCTTTAGAAGATACCATAGGGGAGTTAAGTCAATGTCAGTGGGAATAAATTGGATTACACCATCCTGAAGCTGAGTCTGGAGCTGCAACTGTTTGGTTGGCAGCACCAGTTCAACATCCAGAACTGTAGTCTGGCCTTGGGTAACTGGGTGAGAGGAGAGCCTAGAAAAGTGTGTGATGCTACTAAAAGAAATATTAACTCAAAAAAATTTATGCACAAAGCAGTAAGATGGGTATTGCAATAAACTCTATTAGGCAGGAGAAAAGAGGGTTGGATTTGGGGCTTCTGGTACCAGTTACATGTGTTATGTGCAATTATTACATACAGTTATTATGATATGGAGTTGCAATTAGAAGTACTTTTTTTAAGGGATAAGAGACGTCAGTGCTATTCTCAGAACTATTAATATGACTTTCTATTAAAAAAATGGGGAAACAATTTCCAAAATAGTACTTTCATAATAATAAGATAATGAAAAAGAATAGTATGTGCTGCAGCAAGCCTTCCTTTACCCACTAAGCAGTTTACAGAATAAAATTTAAGACCATTAAATTCCTCAAAAACAATGACACAATCCAGTATCAGCTGTTCAGATTCCGCCTGGAATACGTGCTGTCGCTGTTCAGCTTCAGGATATCATAACCAAAGACACTGGAAGGAAACAGATGAACTCCCGCTTGGGATGTGAGCCAAGCTGAATGTTATTCTAAAAAAGCTCTTACGTTGTGTCAGGATATCAGGGGAAAATTTTCACCCACCCTTCCTTTTTGGTAAGTATGATTACAAACATACAGGGTTTTTGGCTGTATAGAGCTCAAGAATAGTGAAAATAAGATTGAATGCCTAATGGTAAGTATTGGGGTAATAATCAGGGAAACAAGATACACTTCCTGGTGGGAGACCACCCAGCCAGGATAAAAAGGCACATAAAGTATCCTATCAGTGGCTGGATGAATCTGATGCTTCATGATCACCAGGCCTTGGTCTCGTGGGAGATTTTAACTTCCCTGAGGTCTGCTGGAAACTCAGCATAGCAGAGAAGAGGCAGACTAGGAGACTCCTGGAATGTGTGAAGGAAAACATTTTTGAGCCTACTGGGGGAAGTGCCCTGCTAGACCTGTTTGTGAACAGAGAATGGCTGGTGGGGAGGTGTGGTGTTCAAAGATCACTTAGGGTATAGTGACCATGAAATTATAAAGTTTTCAACTGATCATGAAGTAAGGAAAGGGGGTCAACAAAACCTCTGCTTTGGTCTTTCAGAGGACAGACTCTGGCCTGTTCAGGACACATTAAGAAGTTTTTTGGGAAACAACCCTTTATAACAAAGGGATCCAGGAATGTTTAACACCCTTTTGGAAGGAAATCTTAAAGGCACAGGAGCAGGCTGTCCCTATGTGTCAAAAGATGAGCTGGCAGGAAAGAAGACCAACCTGGCTAAAGAGAGAGCTTTTGCTGGAATTCAGGGGAAAAAAAAGTTTGTGACCTTCAGAAGATGGGGCAGACAACTCAGAAAGAGTATGAGGATGCCATTAGAAGAAAACTAGAATGGGAAAAGCTCAGCTAGAATCTAACTTGGCTGTTCCAAAAGATAATAAAAGGTGTTTTTATAAATTAACAACACAATGATGGCCAAGGAAAATATCCGTTATTTACTGAATGTGGGAGGAAACATTGTCATCAAAGATGAGGAAAAGGCTGAGACACTTCAGTGCCTTCTTTAACATTAGCCTGAGACAAAAAAGTGTTATCCTTAGTGCAACCAATCCCTGGGGCTGGTAGACAAGGTGGGGGAGATGAGTAAAACCCCTGTAATCCAACGGGAAGTAGTTAGTGACCTGATGTGCCACTTGAACACTTACAAGTCCCTGGGGCCAGATGGGATCTGTTTGAGAATACTTAGGAAACTATCAGAAGAGCCCACCAAGGCACCCTCCATCATCTATTATCTGTCTTGGTTAACTGTGACGTTACCCAATGTCCTGCCCATCTATAAGAGGCATTAGAATGAGGCTCTGCAGAACAAGAGACCTGTCAGCCTGACCTCAGTGCCAGGGAAGCTTATAGAACATATATGAGTGCTATCACATGGTATGCACAGCACAACCAAGGGGCCTGGCCCAGACAGCACGGGGTTAGAAAAGGCACGTTCTGCCTGACCAGCTGGGTCTCCTCTTATGACCAGGTGACCCACACTGTGGATGAGGGGAAGTCTGTGATTGAATCTACATGGACTTCAGTAAAGACTTTGATACTGTCTGTCAAAGCCTTCTCCTAGAAAACCTTGAGCTTCAACAAGGCCAAGTCCATTTGGGTCACAACAACCCCATAGAGTGCTCCAGGCTGGAGGAGGAATGGCTGGAAAGCTGCCCAGTGGAAAAGGACCTGATGGATATGGTCAACAGTGGCTGAGCACAAGCCTGCAATATGCCCATGTTGCCACAGGTCCCAGTGGCATTCTGGCTGGGCTCACCAACAGTGAGAACAGCAAAGCCAGGACAGTGATTGTCATCCTGTAGTCAGCACTGGTGAGGTCACACCTCAAGTCTGTGTCCAGTTCTGGGCCCCTCAAAACCAAAAAAACTTTGAGGGGCTGGAGTGGCATATAGTGCTATGGTTTAGTTGGCATAGTGGTGTTCAGTCAAAAGTTGTAGTCAATGATCTTGGAGGTCCCTTCCAACTGCTATGGGATTCAAGCTTAATGAGTCTATGATTTAATGATTCTGTAATTCATCATGTTTATTTCTTCTTTTCTTGTGGAAAATCGACAAGGTTTTGCATGGATATCTCAGAAAGTCACACAGAGGTAGGCATCAATGTATGGAGATGGAAGGATGTCAAGTTATTTGAAGCAAATGTAGTGGAAACAGAAAGCCCATGTTCACTGAAATGTCCCAGTAGTAAGAAAGGCAGCATCTCCAGGAAACTTTTGTTAAAACTGCAAAGGGTCATTAGTGTAATGACAGACAGTTTGTCCTGTTGGTTTGGAGTTCTAATATTTTGATGACACAGCTGTGAAAAACTGTGGCCACCAGTTGTTGTAATGCTTAAAGTAATTCTTAGGTGAGCATAGGTACCATCCAGCAAAAGCATTTTGTAAATATACTTTAAATCAATCTGCCGCATGGAATAAGCAGCAGCTGTGAAATGCTTAAATCCATCAGATACAATAAGCACTTCTTCTCCAATAAGTTTTTTATTAATGTAACTGTGGCTGTTTATGTGTATCAGCAAACTATTTTAAGAACACAGTTTTTCTCTGGAGTAGTGTTGTACTGCACAGCCCCCAGGGAACAGTTGGCATGATTCCCTGTACCATTGAAGTGGGGGTACAGATTATCTGTGCTGTTTTCTGTATGCCTCCCACCTAAATATTGACTGGAATAAACACTAGCAAAAAATCCTCACTCTTCTCTCTGTTTATAGGATCAACATGTAAACTATACAGAAGGACAACAAAAGTTTTATACTTCTTGAACAATGCCATAAGATGAGAGAACATTAAAAAACATATGTGTCATGCAAAGGGAGGGGAGCATTTGGGGAAGTCAGATCTGGAGTATTTAGGTGATAGTTTGTAAAATGTATTCAAAGTAATACTACAAATAAAATAGGAAAATTTATTAGCCCAACAAGGAAGAAAAAGCAATGCAAGTTTGGACTTCAAGCAAAACAACTGAGCAACAAAGAGGAGTGGCAGAGCGGAGGATAGTGAACTCTACAGAAATATGAATTCTGTGGAAACAGGTATCTGTTGAAATCTCTTGGTAGCAGTGTTGTGGAAAATCTAGTGTGACCAAAGGGAAGTTTTCTGGCTCTGTTTCCTGTGAAGCATATCCTTCCACTTCCTCTGCAGTTACAGAAAAACTTGTCTGCTGTGGGACTGCTGCAGTGGTATTACTGTGGAAAGAGTGTAGGAGTCTTTTTATCTATTTATACTCATTCTGTGCATGAAGCATTAGAAAAGGCAGTAGGGTAAAGCTCTCTACTTCAAGTTATAAGTAAGTCAAGCACTCAGCTGCATCTTTAGCCTCCTTGAAAAAATGGGATGAGAGGAAAAAAAAGCATTGTAGAAGAAGTCCAAATCATCTGTTTTTGTAAAACTTAACTGTGAAATTAAGAATATACATTTAATGATTTATCAACACAGTGTGGCCAGGAAAAAGAAAGAACATATTTAATTACTGGATTTGCTGTGTAATAATTCTTGTATGTACAGATTTTCATAAAGTGTGGCAGTAGATACTCATTATTTCCTAGATTCACTTTGTTCTTTCAGTGCAATTGAAATTATTGTAGTTATGATCTGGTACTACATCCAAAATCACCTTATCAGTATCAGTGACTTGGCAGAGAATAATTTATGGAATAGTAAGTGGTTCTTCACTCAATCTCAGTGTTTATAGTAGCCTAGAAACCTATTAAAATCTGCCCACTGCTGAAAAATGGAAGACATTGATGGCATGTGAAAAAGTATGATGACAGAAAAGACTGGGCCTCCTAAAGCAGTTTACCTAGATCAAAGGTACAGTACCTGTGTACCCTCCAGGCAGTCGTAATTTCAATCAGTGGTAACTGTAAAAGGAAAAATTTGTCTCCTGCTTCAAAAAAGAAAAGCCACACCTCCTCCATACTTCTTCCAATAACTCTTCCAGGAGCAACTCCTACACTAACTTTAGCACAGTGGGTGTTTCTGTTCAAGTGAACCTTTTATTGTGTTACCATTTGTTTTCAACACAGTGAATCATTCCTGTAAAGCTTGACTAACTTACTATCAAAATATTAGCTGGAAATTACTCCATACTGTATAAGCAGCTTACTTCTGTATCTGCCTAGTGCAGCAGTATAATGAAAGTATTGATGGGAACAGTCCTCTTTCACATAGCATTTTACTAAGCTACTACAATGACACAGAAACTTTCTAAGACACTGTAAGGTATTAAAATGTGAATATTTAATATTGATTCACAGAATATATGAATGTTAATCTTGCCCATTGTAGTTCCTAGATACTCCTTGGGGCATTAGAAAATAAGGTTATTCTGATTAATCCAAGACTTGTAGCACATGACCACATGTGCATTGTCCTGATAAGGTTAAAAATTATGCATTACCATGTTTACATATTAGGAGTCTAAACTATTGCAAATTACTCATGACTTTGAGGCTTTCATAAAAACTTACTGACTTTTCTAATTGTTTGAAGAATAATTCTGTCTTTGTTTTCTCCATTGGAATTTATTAGTAATTTCTAGAACATATTAAAAGTCTGTAAATCAAAGTTATTGATGGCTTTGCTCTATTTGTAGACAGAAGAGCCTGAGCTTTTTCCTTTACACTAATAAAAACTGAAAGAGCATAGCTTTAGATTAGATGTTAGAAAGTAATTCTCTGTTGTGAGGGGAGAGAAACACTGGAACTGGCTGTCCAGAAAGGTGGTGGATTTCCCACCCTTGTAAGTATTGCAGACCAGACTGGACGAGGCTTTGAAGGTCTAGTGGAAGGTGTCTGTGCCCGTGGTGCAGGGGTTGGAACCAGATGATGTTCAAGGTCCATTCTCAGCCAAACCATCCCATGATTCTCTGATTCCATGAAAATAACCAAACAACATTCCCTGTATCACAGGACAGTTCTGACCTGTGATCCTGGTGCATGCTTAGTCATCATGTATCAGATAAAAACTACAAGTCTGAAAAAGTATGAAGAAATAAACTAGTTCTGGATATCTAGCCCTTGTCAAATAGGTACTGCATAACAGCCTCATAACTTTTCTTCATGAAATATTCCAAAAGGATTTTTCTGAAAGGATTAAAAGAATTAAAGGAATATTTAATGAATTTCTGAACATGACTGAAAAGTGGTACATGGAACAAAAAGCTTGCCTGTAAACTTTTGCAAAAAGTATTGGCAGTTTTGGGACTGAGATTAGCACTGACACCCACTATAGCTGTGTATTACTCACAGGAGTAAAACTTTATCTTTTTCAGGTTTCCAAGGTAGCTTATAATAGAGGATCTTTGCCTCTATCCTTGTGCACAGGATTTCTGGTTATTTTGTTGAGAAGCTGTTCTGTGTCAGCTGTGAAATGTTTAAGATGAAGTTAGCTGTAGTGTTGGGCTAGGAAATTGCAAATGCCATATGGAAATTATATTTGTATTATCATGAAATACATAGTATTAGTAATCAAATGCAGAGATGTCATGAAATTATATATGAGTAGATACATAAAACAGACAGATATAGGCAGATCAGTTTTATACAAAGTGACTTGAGTATGCATATAATTAAAATAAGCACAAAAGAGCTTGTGTTGCAATTAATATAGACACCAACTACTGAAGATGTTGCATAAATGCAGCTCTTGCTAGTTTAATACTCTGCCAGGCATAAGTGATGCCAAGTCTGATTAACCACTGGGTACCACTAGGAGAGAAACAGTTCAATAGTAATAATGATTTACAGATACACAGAAACATACTTACATTGATAGAAAGCATAGAAAACATTGAAGAGAAATTAGCAGAAATACGGTCATCGCTGGAGTATTCTAGGCCCAAAAAGGCAAACTGAATATTAACAAATTCAAGGGAAGGCCAAAGGTGACGGATATACAAAAGAAGATGCTGAAATTGGCAACAGAAGAAATACCTTTGTCAGTAAAGGAGAGCATGTCATGGCTTTAAAAGTAAAAGAAGTACATAATAAAGACTATTTGATAAAGAAATAATGGGCATTTACTCTGCATTTTAAAGAATATGAGGGAAATGGCATTGTGATAGGGCATGATTGTGTTGGTAAAGGGGATTGAATGTTAAGAGAGAAAATTGACTGACTTGGAAATGAGTTAATGCATATATAAGCAGATTTAGCAAGTAATACTGAAAAGACAGAACCAACACAAATTATTGCAAAGAGCTAACCTTTGGAAAGTGTTACATCTGCTTATGCCATTTTGTGAAATACTAAATGCATTTAAAAGAAAAAAAAGTTACATATACCCTTAATGAGTTTTCTTAAAGATTTGTAACTTAACATTTTATTTCTGTATAACAAATTTCAGAGAGAGAAGTCCTTCATTGAAGACACATCCTAGTAACAGACTTCTAAGAAACCTGTAGAGGAAATCAAGCAGGTATTCTTCAGAAATGTGTGTCATTTATTCCCAAAATTTTCAAGAGAAACCTCTCAGCTTGGTGAGTCACAGGTCACAGTCAGTCCCTGCGAAAATACCAATGGGGCCTAAGGCAGTCTTAGTAGAATCCTCTGATGAAGACAGGAATAAATTTAGGAATAAATTTAGGACATATCATTAGATGCTTCTCTTGGGAAAAGTGATAGTATAATTGGAGGACGCATATCCTCCCTCAGAATCAAAGGACATGTCAATGACATGAAGATACAAACCAGCAGGAACCATCACACCTGTCTTTTTGAAGACTTGGAAGACAAGCAACGAATGACTGGTGTGTGTGAATGCATGAAATCCCATGAATTGTGAGGAAGGGAAAGATGAAGGGCAAAAGAAAGATATAGTACTGAAATTTTCTGAGTCATCTGCTCTGAGCACATATGCCTGAAAGGACTGGACATTGGAATGTCAATAAACAATAGGCACCTGTTGCTGTCTTTAAAGTGAGAGATCCAAAACTCTCAGATTGGCTTGAATAGCCAAATTGTCTTTAAATGTGATTTTAAAAGTAATAGAGATATGAAAATTTGAAGATTTTATAAAATTTTTAATCAAATTTGTGCTCAATTTATTATTAACATTGAAAGATAGAGTCTGAAATGCTTTGTTTTAAAATAAAATAAAATAAAATATTTAGATTTTTTTTACTGAAAATCTCCTACTTTGTTTCAAAACTACATGCAATTCCAGAGATGGAAGGAAAAATAAAACAAAGCAAACTTATGAATGTGGTAATAGTATCAAAACATTTTGGAGTATTACTTATTAGTTTAATCACTGGGATTTTATGCTTATTCTTAGCTATATAAATTGGAAAACAGTATAGTTTCAGATTAATTTCAGGAGAGAAGGTTTTAAGCAATGCTGCATTTTATTCCAACTGAGAAAGGCTAAGAACGC
>VXBQ01002626.1:0-19255 GCA_013400175.1 Phainopepla nitens | reverse complement strand
AGAGAGAGAAGACGAGAGAGAGAGAAGAAAAGGGAGATCTTGAAAGGATTAAAAAGATTTCTGTCATGATTGGGCGTAGGAGACTTATGTGGGACACATCACAATTTCACTGCTTATTACATGTATAATTATTTTTTTTCTTTTCGTATTTATATTTTTTTTAATATTGCTATATTTAAAGAAAAATAGGCAATGGCTTAAAACTGAAATAGAGGAATTTTACATCAGATAGCAGGAAAAAGTTCTTCACAGTAAAGATGGTGAAGCACTGGCACAGGCTGCCCAGAGAAGCTGCCCCAGATGCCCAGATGGCTGCCCCATCTCTGGAGGTGTTCAAGGCCAGGCTGGATGGGGCTCTGAGTAACTTGGTCTAGTGGAAGGTGATTCTGCCCATGGTGCAGGGGTTGGAACCAGAAGTTTTTTATGGTCTCTTCCATACCAAACCATTCTATTTCAAAAACTGGAGCAGTGCATTTTTTTCTACACTTGGAATAGGGAACAGAACAAGTTTTCTTCCTAATGTCAGGCAATGATCCAGACAAAAGGATGTGATTTTTATTTTTCCACTCTGAAAATCCTTTGTTTAGGCAGGTGCAGAGGCCCATGCTTCATATGTTGCCAAGAGTAGATTTTGCGTTATGAAAAGTTTATTTGAGAAGCCAAAAACAAAAAACTGAAACAAAGTTAAGCTCGAAAGACTAGCATTTGAGGCATTTGATGAAGAAAGCAATGACTGATTAAATCAGGGACATTAATATCTCCCTCTCAACAGTGTTAGGCACTTACTGCTTTGGCATGTGTAGTGGCTCCAGGAGGGAACACTTGGTGGTAACAAGAACTGTATTAACATTGATCATACCATACGCCAGATTGTCTGGCTGTGACCAATTAATTTGAAATCGTTTTGTGTGCTATGCCAATTTTTTGAAGGAAAAAAAAAATACTCACTATGGGTTGTTCGCTATTAACTTGAAGTACTGTCCAAGTCTAATTGGTTTGTGATCATGATATATATTGACAGCTGACTAGAATTCATAACAACTTACTTGTTGAGGCTTGTTGTCTTCTCTTAGGTTGTTCAGTGCCTTGACATGCTGTAGTTGATCCATCACAGGGCTGTGTTCCTCTCCCATTGCAGGGGGAAGGAAAACAGAACACAGGCAAAGTATATCTTGGGCAGTTGGCAGCAATCTCCCTGCACCAAGGCTGGAGCCCCAGTCTCTTTCCAGCTCTTTCCAGTGACAACCCACCTCTCCAAGGTTCATACTCACTACACAATTGAAGATTATCAATTCACACAGAGAAAGAACACTGGCAGCCCAGGCTGGCTAGGAGTTCTACAGAAAAGATTCTGAAACCACTCCAGCTGAAGAGAGGACGAGATTGAGATCTTCTGACTGAATGTCTTTTACAGGAGTGAGGCCCGTGGGGGTGAAATAGTAGATGAAATTAACAAAGAAATTGTCTGCAGGAAAAGGATCAGAGGGGCAGCAACACCTCCATCCACCTATAGCTGTCTCTGAGAAATTCTCCTTGGGTTATACAAGAAAAAGAAGGTATTAAATAAAGGTAGAGAATTATGCCTTATGAACAGAGGAACTTCTCCCTTGTCCTTCAGTTTAAGGCACAAACCACCAATGGAAGCAATATTTAAGGACCAGCCCTCCTGATGGCAATCCCTAGTGGCTATTGGCAGACTCTTTTCTTGGGTGTACAGCACTACCTACACATTCTTAAGGAACCATAGGCATCAAAATGCACAACATGTGTTTTGGAATGGGTGTGAAAGCCCCAGAAGCGACAGACTCCTACATTAAAGAAATAACCCTTTTGTGGATTTAACTTCTTCCAGCCTTGAATGTGAGAAAGGAAAACTAGATTCAGACAACTACAGCCATTTTATTAATATTTAATAAATTATTTACAATACACTGAATGACTAATGGGTGCCACCTTGTAATCTCCATATTGCAAGAGCTTTTAGCTGTCATCCTGCTTTGATTAGAAACAAGGGCACATCTGTCACATAGCACCATCACGGGGAAGTTCACAGCAGGGACAGGTCACAAATATTTTGCCATTGTTAAACTGATGGCCAGTCCACATGAAATAAGTTATTTCATATGCATGAGTTCCAACAAGCTTCACATACCTTGAATCTGTTAACTAAGTACCTGTTACCTTGCCATTTCTCTGAAAAATTTGAATGCTGCAACTTTTCTCTCCTTAGTGGCTTCAAAATATATAGGGATCCTTCACAAATGCACAGCACCAAGCAAATGGATATGGGATGAAGGAAGCAGGTTCACCATTGTCTCATAATGAGTTTAAAATATTGCATTTTGCAACATATTTATTTTGGCTAAAGACTGTATTTGCAGTCTCCTTGAATTATTGTGTGGTTCTTTATTTTTTCATATGGAACACAGAAGATATATTCTCAACTATGAAAAATATTTCTAGGATAAATAGTTTCCAGAGACAACTCATTCCAGTATTTCAGACTTCTACGACTGCTACATCAGAAACATCTTCAGAAGCAGTCAACCAGACTCAAATCTAATTGCCATAGCTGAAGATAAATGTAAATTAAAATGTGACACAGATGTATCCAGATCATAGATGATAAAATATATTTCTGTAATCTTCTGGTAATTTAGCAGTCATGCACTAAAACCACTGCTAGAATTAGAAGAGATAAACTCTTTTCAGTAGGGCAAGACACATGTAGTTTTCCTGAGTTTCAGTCACAATTTCTACAAAGCAGAATGCACGAAAGGGAAACATTTTAATTCATTCCCTGCAATGTAGAAACATAGATCCAAGGGAAAACAAGTGTACAGAAGGTATTGCAAACAACAATCCTCTGTTGGCCTGTGAATGTTTCTGGTTTTCAGCAACTGTAAGACCCAGAAATGTAAGACAGAAGAGAACTTCAAGAGGTCACATAGCTTGCATCTGTGCTCTGAGACAGGATTAGATACACATGTGCAGGTTCTTGCCTAATCTGTTTCTGAAAACACTGAATGTGTGTTTTCACGCAGCTGCATTAGATAATTTTTTGTGGCATTAATTACCCTTACAGTTATAAAACTTTCTGTAATATCTAGCCTCAGTCTTCTTTCCTCTCAGTTAAGATGATTGTCCTAGACCCATAGTAAAACTCTAAATATAGCTTTAAACTTAACCCAGTTTAAAATTTCACACAAGGCGAGCATCACAGACAGAACCATTTTTCCAGTGCATTCCCCAAGCTAATCAGTGATTGAGGTAAAAATTATTCAGGTGTGGTTTGTCATGTGAAAAGAAGATAAATCAATAAATAAGGCTTTATAATATATTATCTATGTTTTTTTTTCCTTCCCACCAGACAAAAATTACTTTGTTCCTTTTTTCTTGAGGAAATATAATTTGAGGAACTACCTCAAATATGAATACCTGATTTTTGTTACCTTGTATTTAATTTTTGGAAGAACATAATGTAAAGGAACTGAAGCCCATTTCCATATCACCTTCAGAACTTATGGATAAATGCTATTAAAATTCACTTAGGCAACAAACTAAAAAGGGAAACTGAGTGTACTCAACATGGAAGTCAAATACAGGTATTACTGTAACCTGTGTTACACCAAAAGACAGTATTAAAATAATGTACTATCAAACAGCACTGGAATGCTGGAGTGGCTGTTGACCAAGCACAGGCTTTTATACTGGAAGCCAAGTTCACCTTATTACAGTATTCCATGGTGTCTGAAGATGAATCGTTCCATGCAGGATTTGCTGTCTTAAACACGTGTAAGGACATGGCCTATATTTTGGCACACTGCCCTATTTTAGAAAAGTTTGAGGTGACATGGCAGCTGTTCTGCAGGACACAATGTTTTTGTGCATGTGACTGAGACTTTTGTAGTAATGTGCAAGTAGTGTCTTCTTGGTGGGTTTTACTGGTGACATGAGATTTATACCTGGGAACAGGTGTTCCTTGTTCCTTAATAGCTGTAGAAGATTTAGGTTTACTGGTGAAATAATAAAATCATATACATTCACTATGGAATTAAATCCATTATTATTAGAAATTTATATTGCTTGATGATATCTGTATTTCTAATGCTGGGGCAATTGAAAATCAGTATCAGTTTGGAAACTTCCCCTTGGAAATACTTTCAGAAATAAAAACAAGAAAAAAAACAACAAACAAAACAAACAAACAAACAAAACCCCTACAACCAAACTTAAGTTTATTTCTTTTTTCCCTCTTGTTTTCTATCTGATAGCTATCAGTCTTACATCCATCCTGAGAAAGAGGTGAAGTAATTCTTGCACCAAAACACTTATTATTTGTTTCTCTGTCTCATCATAAAAATATAATAGCATATAAACTATGAAAAGCTTATATTTAAAATATGAAAGGAATATTTCTCTCCAATTTTTCACAAAAAAAAAAAAAAAACCTGAGAGATACTGAATTTAGGAAAAAACCTGACATAGGTTCTAAAACATAGTGAATAGAGTAATCCTTGATGCCTTTTTAATAGGGTAAACTTATAGGTTGTGTTGCATTGATGCAGCCACTCCAATGCTATTTAATATTAAACTTTTTAATAGGGAGCTGAAGGCTAACATGGGTTACATTAATATCTGTATTCTGCTTCCATGTTAAGGACATTCAATTTTCCTTTCTAGTTTGTTCTCTGGGTGAAATTTAATAAAATCTATCTAAAAAATCTGAAGGTTGTGTAGAAATGCATTCTGTGTTCTTTACAGTAATTTCCTCCAAAAATTAAATACGGTTTAACACTTTCTTCCCACAAGTAGAAACTGGTAGCAGAAGGAAAGAGATATTGTCCTATGATGACTTTTTTCAAGGTGGCTTCTCCATCTCCTTTTGTTTGATTTAAGTTCTCTATTACAGAAAAGCAAAAGGAAAAAAATGGAAGGTGAACTCTTTTCTGTAACTTGAAGTTTTCCTCTGCACTGTCTTGTGGTGGTAAATTCTGCACTGTAAGATAAAGTAATTGCTTTTAAAAACCCACAAAAGCAGACCTTAGTAATATCATCTGTATGCCCTCAAAAGAGGGAACAGATTTAGCTCTGCATTTAAGGTGGTGTTTCTCCGACTGTTAGGTTTGCTCCATGCTTCAGGAAAAGAATTTAATGAGTTCAAAACTTCTTCCATCCAAATCATTTCACTTACCCACCCTAAGATCAGTGCTAACTTCAACTTACATTATAAAGCTGAAAAAACACCTAGGTAAAAATTTGTTTCACTTTTAGGCAGAACTTATGGGGCAGATTCCTCTGCGTAAAACTGCCCAGCAGAGATCCACCTTGGCCCATGACATGAGGGACCCAGCCTCCATGGGCACTGGAAGCTGGATCCAGGCTTGGCTCAGTCAGCAGATATTCTGCAGTCCTGTGCAGAAGCAAAAGGTGCTACTAGCACCTATCCCATTAATATTTTGCTTCTAATCTGCTTAGCAAGGTTTGGAAGTAGAAAGCCTTGGTCACAGTGGAATAATACATGCAAAAACCATGTAGTGTGGTAGTACCTCTACACAAAAGGAGGAGACTGACTTGGTCTGTCCCCCTGGTCTTCCCTGCAGCTGGTCTGTCCTTGCCAGATCAGGGTACATGTGCAGCAGAGGTTGTGTCAGTCGGCACCTTCATTTTAGCACAGCTAAGAACTGTGAGTTACCTGAGGAAGTACCACAGGCTTTATTTCCAGCTGTGTCTGAACCCAGCAGCACTCAGCACGTAGCTATCTTGGGGGTAAGTGTCCCAGTGAAGTGGTGAGTGCACTTTCCCCTGTCCTTTATCACTTACAGAATCAAGATGTGATACTTAAAGTTTAAATTGTGTCTAAAAATTAAATGGTGAAACAATCTCATCATTCTGCATGATTTATAGCAGTATTGGAATATTAATTTATTTTTACCCTTGATGTGTGCATTTAAAAAGAGACTATAGACATGAAACACAACCTTGGTTTTGCTAATGTATTACATTTTTCTTTAAAAGTATCTCTAAACACTGTTGCCATAATTATGTCTTAAATTAAATTATATTAAATTAAAATTCAATTTCACTTTCCTAGAAAGAGCAATTTTGGCATTTCCAAAGAATTGTTCGACTAGATTATCCTGAAAGCAAAGTTCACCTGAAAAAAGGGCTTGGAATAGATTATTAATACCAAATGGAAATTTCACAAGACTACATAGAGAACACTATTCCAATTTGTCGAGTTCAAGGTCCACTGTTACTGTAGTTGATAACAACTCTTCCTTATGGAGAGCAGTAGATAGTTTAAAGAAAGAGTGGGCAGCAAAATATCCTGTTTTAAATGACAGAGAGCAAGAGGGGTAGGGCTGCCATCCCTGGCAGTTCAACTTCTATGCCATAAGCAGAATGTTTGGAGACCTTTTTTTTTAAACTTGACTGTCAGATAGTCATCAAACCTACTTCCCATGCTCTCTTTTCCACTGAAATAACCATAAGCAATTTGAAAAGCAGTTGCAGGGCACTCACTGGCTGATATCCCAGTTGCCTCTGCCATCTGTCTGGAATTCAGCCCAACAGACATGGAAGGCTAGCTAGAAAAGAGATTAGCGTCCTGCATTCTATTGTTTGTCATATTACTAACAAACAGTCCTACCATTCTGAAAATGGGAGAAATGTTTCACAGTGAAAGAATCCACAGCCAGATCTAAACTTTTCCAAATTTAGTAATGTTCCAAACTGTGGGTTTGGTTTAGAGCCAGATGAAATTAACATACATTTAGTAATAACCATAAATGCCAACTGAAGATCTGTTTGTGCTAGTAGCAGTAACTGTTTTACTAGAGCTGGTCAAGCATCAAAATTCATTAGTTTCTATATACAAAATAGTATGATTATTTCTATTCTGTGGTGTTGTATCTTTCATTATTTATGAAGTCCCTAAAAATCAGGTGCCTATAAATTTTTGAGGTTTTGTGCTTAGATTAGCACTAAGTACTTTGTGATTGATCAAAATTCAAATAAGAGATGATATGTTGTTTTTCCGAGTATCTCAAATTTGAGAGGATAAACAGCAGAATGTAATTTACTCATGCTCAAAAACAGAGCATGATGAGTAGTTATTTTCTCAAAAAAATTCTGAATATTTCTAAAGGAATGCAATGATAAGGTCATCATGGTTGCCCAGGGTGTGAGTCACTAACTGTAAAGTGTACATCCTATCTAATAAACATAAATTCTGATAAAGAGGTTAATGCTTCATTTTTCTGTGTTGTTACCAGATCAGGCTGCAAAGATTCCCATTAAATTGTTTTAAAGTTTTAGCTGTTATTTTCTTCTAACATGCCACAACGCAAATCTTATGAGAAAGTTTAGAAATTAAAGATGGTCTATCCATAGAACAAGTCTTAAAGTTAAAAAGAGAAGGCAACATGGTGGACAAAGTCCTTTTACAAACCACTGACCAGCAGTATTCTTACACAGCACATTTTCCTGCAACAAGAGCAAGAGACTAGATAAAACTTCCTGTTCATCTTGAATTTTTCAGTGTTGCTGCCAGAGAAGATATAATATTTTACATTATTTACATATAACATCTGTAGAAGGAACGAGATCTTTATTTATGTACATTAAAACAACAGCCAGTGCAAACCTTCCCTAACAACTGAAAGACTTCAAATTCACTTACACACTGGATTAGAAATGTTTTCAGGAGCTAAGATTCCTGCAGTCTTACTGCAAATAGTTGAATGGCATGGTTTTTCAGGTTAAAGAAATTAATCTTTATTTTTATATCTTCATATCTGTGACTTAAACACCTCTCCATGGGATATTTGATCCTATGGTCTCTAATTGTTGTATTTTAGCTACAAAACTACCATATATAAACTGAAAAACTTCCATGCTCATGGGATTTTGCTGCTCTAATATACACTGCTCCCATATACTACTTAGGGCTGATGTGTTTCTCTCTTTTGAAAATGGTGTTCCAGTGGTATAACCCTGGCAATAATTTTGGTTATATGGATTCTCTTTCTCAGGATGTTAAATTTGTTAGGCCTCATATTTCTTAAAATTGCGACAATTTTTTTTAACTGTGCAATGTACATTACTGCATACTGCATACAAGAAAGGCACTGTTTTGGCTGTGAACACTCATACCTGCAGATATAAACATAATGCAGTCACCTTTTTCCATGGCACTTTTCAAAGAGTTGATAAATTCATCCATGTGGGAAAGGCCATGTGAAGATTCATTTATTTTATTCCCCTTGTCCTTTGGTGTTTTTTTTTTTTTTAATCTGTCTGCTGCAAAAACAAGCCTGATGTGTAGGTTGGTTACCTAATGTTACCTAGCTGGTCTATGGAAATTTCACTGAAAAAATCAGCTTTCTCTGAGTATTTTATGGAGTATGCTGGTATTTCCTGTCCTCTGGAAGCCTTGATAGCCATGAAAGGATCACTTGAGTTTTAACAGACAAGCAGAAAATGAGAACCTGATCAAAGAATATTTTATGATATTGATGGTGATGATGTACAAACTAAAGGATTTGGTTTTAGCTAAAACAACTATATACATGTATATAACATTTATATAATCTGTGCACTATTATTTGGCTGATCATAGATGAAGTCCATGCCAGCTGTACCTTGGCAATCCACATAGAAATTACAATTGCTTGTGGATTCATTATGTGAAGACCAAAATTTTACTTTGAAAACATTTTCCAACAGCAATTGAGAAAGGAGATTACTATCTGAACATTACTTGCTAGAGAGAGCTATTATCTACAGATAAAATTACAGATTGATCTCGTATCTTAAAAGTCTAATTCTAATCAAAAGACAGCATCTTCCATTTTGAAAGGTTGTTCTTCAGTGGAAAGGCTAGAGAACTGATTTGTGATTTGCATCAGAAGCCACATGTACGTTAGACAACATCAGTATAGTATAATTGTCTGATTTTGTGAGAAAGAAACAAGCATGGCAAAAATATAAGAGGTTATAATGAAAAGACTGAGGGAAAGTGCAGTTCACTATCAATAGGGCCATTTTGTTGAAAGTGTTGATTATGGTAGGTAAATATTTCTCTTAAACAGAAATCAGCTTCAGTGCCAGACAAAATCTTAAAATCACGATGTACTGAAAACTGTTTCTTCCTGGTTTTATTATAATGTGTTCTGTTAGCCAAATGTCATCTCCTTTAGTTGAAGTTATACTTTATCATTTCTCAAAATGAATTCATCACTTCCAGAAAGAGAATTTTTTCTGAAACATAATTAATTTTTAATTTCAGTGAGGAGTGACTGCCTTGTGTTCAGGCTAAAACTGAATGTGGTAATGTTAGCCAACAAGTGGGTGAAGTTACATGGGTATTGACCTTTCTTTTGCATGAGGGCATATTTATTTCTCTGTGGAAAGGGGGAACAATCTCAGAGTATTCAGTATTTATTTTGACTTCTTTGGTGTATCTGTATCACCAGCTAAGTCTTAAGATTTTATTCTGTCTTACAGATCTAACTAGTAAGAATTCTGATTTAATACCTTCCTGAGCAGACAGTTAAAAAAACCTCCGTCTATTACTGCTGTAGAGTTGCCTAGAAACTCTTAAGGCTTCAAAGCTAGGGCAGAGCAAAGAGAATTCTTTTCCTGTGTCCAACTCTCTTGTTGCTGCTAAGTCAGTTTGGGATTTAATATGTTTCTGATCTGCATCCCTACAGCTCTTTCTGGTAATAACTCTTTCCAGTGAAATAGGATTTGGCATTCAGTTTAGTGGGCAGAATTAGCAGGAACAAGATGCCTTCTGTTGAGAGAGTCCTTGAACATTGGATTCACTGCAGCTGGAGATCCATCTCAGCCAGTCTTGACTCCTGTAGGGTAGGATAAAAGGCTCATATTTTTGTTCTGCCTTTCCCCCTTGGGTTGCAGGCAGCAACTATTTTGGACACTGCCTTGTTTTGTTCCATTTTTTAAATCAGTTGCTACTCTATAGAGACAGATACTGAACTTTACTTCTCTGTGTAGTATAAAAATGGTGAAAGACATTTTTAAAAAAACCAGGAAGATAAAAAGCAATTTGCAGGACTTTGTTTAGCTTTGCTGTATTTGGAGACTTATTCATAGCATTGGTAAAGGCATGATGGATTCATAATACCAGCAAGCATTAAGCTTTTATCACATATGGTTTGTGAACAGTCGATACTTAGAACCAGACTAAATTCTTCAGGTGTAAATAAAAATCAGAGCCCTCTTTTTGAGACCTGTCCTATTGTTGGCAGTTGTTAAATGTGTATTTTTAACTCTGTCAGGTACAGAGGTTACGAGGAAATTCAGCTGGTCATTGCAAGATCGTTATGGGAGTTTTTCTAGTTTATCTCCATATCCAAGACTGATGAAACTTAGAATGGAAGCATGATGGAAAGAGAATTATGTGGAAAGAGAAGATTGAAACAATCAATCAAAGAGAGGATGCAATCAAGGCAAAGAGCATTTAGAAACAAAGTTAGGGAGTATTACAGAAAAACATAGATAGAAAGTAGGAAATGGAAAAGTTATTAGATGAAGAGGGAAGATGACGTAGATTATGCAAAAGGCCCTGGGTTTTTTGTGTGTTCATGGGCCCAAAAATCTCTTGCCAGCTTTGATTGTCATCAATAAAACTGCTTCCTCACAACTACCATATGTATCTGGAAGCTAGCCACTCTCCTTGTTTAACCACAGTACATGCTTTGGAAATTTCATTTAAATGTCAATACTGTCTGTTTGAATTGAATTGGTTTCTATTTAACTGTTTGCTTTTATCTAAGTCAACTTGCAGCACAAAAATAACTGTGGATTTTTCTAACTTTTAACATCTTCCTCTCCATGTCTTACTTTCTGCAGTGTTAAAATGAGTTTTGGTTTTGCTGTGTGACTGTTTCACACACGCATGCGTATGCGCAGTAATGAAAGAGGGGGAAGGGAGTCTGGAATTTTGTGGTGCTACGAATTGGCTTAAACTCTTATTTAAACATTAATGGCACAGCTCTGAACTATCACAGGTAGCAGGACAATGGCCCATAAAATGCTTTCTATAGTCCTCTCTTTGGAATCATCTAACTCTGTTGCTCCTGATTACCAAGATGTCTCAATGTGTGGCTGGATCTTCCTCATCCTTTTGTCTTGTAACCATTGTGAGTTTTCTACGATAGTTATGAAGGGTGGATCAAGTGGGTTGTTTACATTTTTATGATTCTAAAAACAATATAAAACAAACAAAGAAAAAATCCCTTCCTTTAAAAGACACTTTATCCACTCAGTCAAATTTTGAATAAGTTTGTTAGCCATTCTTCAGCAGCCATTAAATCATCTTAGTAGAAGACTTTTCAGTTCATTATCTATCAATAACTGAAAAAAACAGCCAGTGCCAAAGCTACACCATATGGCAGATCTTCACTGACACGAGTGCTTATGGTGCTATAATAATGAATGAAAAATTGAAGGATTAGTGGATGATAGACAGCATAGAAGAGGAGCTTTGAGGGATCACTGTTTGTACGGATCACATGAACAGTTCTGAGCTGGCTGTTCAATACAAGGGCAAGGTCTCTCATTTACGCGTATCCTAATGGATGACTGTAGTTTGGAGCAGCAGCAGTTGGGCAGGCAGTTCTGGCTAACCTCTTGTCTGCAGAGTAACCTGAATCTCATTGTTCCTTTTTGGTTTTGCATACATGGTTTTACATAATTAAGGAATGCACAGTAATAAAACATAGCCTTTATAGTTCATTTTTTACCACCTTTCTGTTAGAGATTTCTTGCTTCAAGTTGTGCTTTTCCTGTTTTAGCATCTAACCTTCTTTTCTGCTGGTTCCATTATCTTTCATCGGCTGTGCTTTTACTGTTTCATCTCTCCCATGGTGTCCTCTTCAGCTTTGTGCTTTCTTTCAACTCACAATATAAAATGTGATGCCTTAATATTAAGCCTCTTTAAAGCATACAGAAAATACGGATGGTTTGTCTGATTTTCCTTCTCTACTTGTCTCTGAACCTCTAACATTTGTAGTTCTTTCCTTACCTGTATTCTTTTTCACTATTTTTCTCAACTTAAATCTGAGGAAACATTTTTATCTTCTTTACTTAACATGTCAAGTATCTGCCAATCCTGTCCTTACTCCTTCCTGGCCATTGCATACTTATTTCCATACTTCTGATGTGTGAATTCAGTTAGTCCTTTACTGGTCCTCATTACCACTGTTCTTCTTCCACAAAAGTCTTCACTGCCACTGCTTAGCTCTCCTTCCTGAGCTTACCTGATCGTACCTTCCTATCATCTAGCTTTTCTTTCTTGATGATTATGCAAAGCAATTTATCACTCAGACACATTATTACAAATAATAATTTTATTTTTAGAAATATCACTGAATATTCCCTTACATGGTGTATGTGAATATAAATATCTCAGGCTCTTTGAAGCCCCAGACCAATTACTCCAACTTCCTTTTCATTACTGTTCATAAGCATAGTCCTTGCCCATATGTGTCCATCTTGAATGCAGCTGCAGGGAATGTTATCCTGCTCATTATTTTCGGCTTTCCTCCTTGTCTAGCATGATGAGTTTGGTCTCTGGTTTCAGAGCTTTTTAAGAGAAATTAGTAGTTATGCTTCAACCATTCCTTGGCATACTTTCAGTAGCAGTGAGTTGTTAGATAGAAGCAACCACCTTCGTGCTTTTTTTCCCCCGTGATAGTTTTCTTCTAATTTTCCTCTGTAAAACTGCCTTTTGATGTACTGCTTCCACATCCCTTGATAACTCTTATCTGAGCCACCCATTTCCACATACTGAAATCATGTTATCATGGCACCCACTCTTGTCCTTATCTGTCCTGTATTTTTTATATGATATTCACCATTTTAACTTTTCACCCACATCTTGAAGCAGTTTTTTTTTTTTTAAATTCCTCTATGGAGATTTTTTTATTTGCTTTCAGGTAGAATGATCTACATGTGTTTATGCTCAGTTCTGTATCTATGACTTAGTGTTTTGCTGCATCTTCCATAAAAAACTTCTAGATGTTTGATTGTACAATCTTCGGGATAGGAATATACAATTCATTATTTTCTTCTGAATTCCCTCCTCTGGCATTTTCAGGTATTTCTTTTATTTTCTAGCTTAAGTATCTTTACTTTTTACATAAGTTTACACTTGGTTTGTTTGGCACTTCCCATTAATTTCTTTCCTTTTTTTTTTTTTCCCATTTCATTCAAGTTAACAAGTCCAGTGCTATGGTTTTCTACATAACTCTATTATCTAGCTGTTCAGTATACTTCAGAATAAAATATTTCACAGGTGTTGAGCTTATTGCATGAATAGTCCGCTACTCATTTTTAATGTTTTTGTCTGTCTGTCTACAGTCACATAACTTTTTGTCTAAAGAGCTTATCTTAGAGACACATTCTTCCACAAGAAGTCTGCAGTAGCAGCTTTTGTGTCATTCTCTAGAAAGAACTGTCCCTTAACACCATCTGAAATCTACACCTTTATGTTGTGACTGCATGTTTAAATATTTGTGTTCATTGAACGGAATCCATGGTCTCTTAGCCTCACCCCAAGCAGTCTCTCAGCAACCTTCTCTTTATGAGGCAGAGATAATCTAAGTTGCCTAAATTTCTTCAGTTGAACTTATTTTCCACCTTCTAGCTTTTTATTCCTTTGATATAACAGCTCTGAGCAGACCTCACTGTTGAGAGTTTTAAAGGTGGTGAATCCTCCCAGCTACATGAAGCAGCTCCCCAGGAAGTAGTAGCACCCTCCCATGTCCATCCAACATCTCCTTGACAGACTCCCCTAAGTGAGAAGGAATGCTCATCTAGAAACTTCCTGCTGTTAAAAATGAAGTAGAATTTTTTTTCCATTTAATTCTCCCAATATTACCATGAGACATGACCGTCTAGATTTATTTCTAACCCTGAGTGTTAGTCTGAAGTTAACAAATGTTTGCATAATCCTCTGTGTTTTCATGACAGTTCCTAGCACTTTATTTTGTTGCTTTTCCTAGTCTTCAGCTGTGCAGTAAATTGCAGCTGAACCTCAGATATATATTTTAATGCAAGATATCACCTGAATCCAGTTCCATAATTCAAGATGGTATAGCAGCTCTATATCCTTTTTACAGAGTTTCACTAAGCCCTCACTAGGAGAACTTAAAGCAGGAGAGTTTCCATTTTCTTATACCATATTTGTATACAGTTTTGAATGTTTATTTTGTTTTAGCAATACCTTCCTCCCTGTTTTACTTAGTATTTCCCATTTTCAAAGAATTTACAATTCAAGAGAAAAATAGATGAATTTATACCAGGGACAAGGCTGCCTGTTTCCTTTGTTAGGGGCACTGCATTTCCAGCTGGAAAAAGCTCTTTGGAAAGATCTTCTCAGTTTTTTACGAAGCCATTTACATGCCATAACAGAATGTCAACATTAGTGTGAATTTAGGCACCTTCAGGTATCTAAGACATCAGTAGGATCATATGATATTACATAGGACTACCTTAAGTCCCACACCTGTCTGGAGAAGCATCAAAAGCCCAAAAAGAGTAATATTGGAATACCGGAAATATTAAAATGGTGCTAGAAACCATGTGTAGGCAGCTGAACTGTTCCTTTACTTTACACCAGCTCTTCCTGTGCCCACTTTACAGAGCTGCACAATTTGTCAAGAATTTGAATTTTAATGGCAAATGCTGAGAACAAGGATTAACTGCATAAATCAAAGGAAGCATTGTGTTTCCTACAAATCAGGCTGGAGGTGCATGAACTGCACCAAGGAGAAGCATTTCCTACTCCGGGGCGTAAGTAACAGACCTTTTATAGGTCTGTTGCCTCATATGTGAAATGTACAAGTGTTTGTTGATGCAAACACAATATTTTTTCAAGGCATTTAACCACTGTTCTGTCTCCAAGGCCGTGGATGTATTTTTCATAATCTATATTTGATTGTGTCATTGTCTAACCCAAGATGGAAACAGCTCCACACAGATGCTCATTCATTCACCCCCAGTGGGATGGGGAACAGAATTGGAAGGGTAAAAGTGTGAGAAAACTCATGGGTTGAAGTTGTGGTGCATTCCTAGTTAATGGTTTTTTCGTTGGTTCCCTCTGCTTCTAGTGGTTTATCCCTATGTTAATCTCTCCCTTTTTGGGTGTTCCCTTTATCAAAATCCCCACCTTTTTCCTATCAATCTGCCCTTGTTCCATCCCCATTTTCCAGAAGATTTCCTGTCAGTCCTCCGGTCCCCCTCCCTGGCCACCATCAATCTTCCCTGGCTCCACCCTTGTTCTGGAAAACTCTCGGTCAATCATCCCCTTCTCGGTTTATGATTTGTGAACCCAAGCTAGTCCCCACCTATGTTCTCCCCTATTGGTAAATTATGTATTCAATCTCACCTTGTGTTCCTCCCCCAGTGCCTTATGATTGGTTGAAGAACTGTACCCATACCAAGAATCTCCCCTGTACTTAAGTTCTTGCATCCTCTGTGTCTTTGCTTTTTGCTGCTTCTACCCCTGGAACCTCACAATAAACCCTTTTCCTGGACAAGCAAAGAGACTCCCTTTCATTCTTCACCTTCTCTGGACATAGGAACTGTCAGGGGGCCTCACAGCCCTAGCTGCATGACAGATCACTCTGCTTCTGGGACACAGCCCACTCTTGGCACTGCTACCTGCCTGTTTGGAGTCAGCAGGGCAAGCCAGAGGGCCCGGGTCTGGACATAGGTGGGCCATGTCAGGGTGAGGTATGCACAGTTAAAGCGGCNAGCTGTGTCCCCTCCCAGCTCCCTTTGCAGAGCTAGGGTGGGTGAAGAGCACAAAAGTCCTTGGCTCTCTGCAAGCAGATCAGCAGTAAGGANATGTTCAGCCATTTCCAGGAAAGCCAGGCTTCAGCACACATAATGATGACTTAGGAAGGCAAAACATATGACTCCAAATATTTCCTGCTTCCTCCTTCTTCCCCCAGCTTTATATGCTGAGCACAACACCATACAGTCTGCAACATCCCCTTGGTTCAGCTATGGCGTCAGATGTCCAAGCTGTGTCCCCTCCCAGCTCCCTTTGCAGAGCTAGGGTGGGTGAAGAGCACAAAAGTCCTTGGCTCTCTGCAAGCAGATCAGCAGTAAGGAAACATCCCTGAGTTACCAACACTGTTTTCAGCACAAGCCCAAAACACAGCCCCATACTTGTGAAGAAAATATACTCCGTCCCAGACAAAACCACCACACACTGTCATGAATTTTTATAGTCTGCTAAGTTCCAGGAACTTCCACAGCATTTAGAATAAAATATATATTTGTTTATGGTTTGGTGTGGTTTTTGTGTTTTGCCCACATGTGGTGTGCAAAACTACTACTGAGTAAGTAACAGTGCATGTGTCTGTGAGTTGGTACAGGATCACTTGTGATCACTAAAACATGATTCACAAGAATCCCAAGACTATTTACATCTAACACAAATTTGGAGAATGTGGATGGGATGCCTGATACATCTCTCATGAAAACCTGGTTATATACAGAATGCTTTATGCTGCTCCTTTTTTCAGACTAGTCCACTTTTTTGCAAAAGCATCCAAAAATATTAACCTTTCTAGCGAATATTTACAAGAATATAAATTATTCTCCTATTTTGCGCTTGGAAATACCTATGTAGTCAAAAGCAGTTGTCCATATTTCCTATTTTGTTGAGGGGGGAACTGTTAGTCATATGCCTGCACGGTCAGTTGTCACTGTACTTTGTTCCATTTGCCCTTTCATTTCACACTTCTCCATCCACATTAAAACTACAGTTAAAAAAAAGTATTTTATTATCAGCCATTTTACTTCTTTATTGCAATTAGATTTTATCAGACCTGAAAACTAGATTTAGGACAACAGCCTTAACATTTTTGCATGGCAAGATGCAGTATGGTAAGAATTTCTTATTCCAATATGTTGTCAAGGTAGAACTTACTGCCTTGCAGTTTTGAAGGCAAGTGTAAGGGGAGGATTAGGCTACTGTTGCTAGAAGTAAACATAAACAGAATTAATGCAGAGATTAAGCAAGGTCACAAAATAAACCTTTCCACAAGATTAAATGACTTGAAAGTTCTTCAGTTGTAATTATATATTAGATCTATCAAATCATATGCATAACTTCCGTCTTTTTCCTCTTCCCTTCTCTGCCCAGATGCAAGTGGTGTGATTTTTTTTTTCTGATAAGGAATAGAAGATAAACACTGAAACATTTTATATCTCCTGTATTTGAAAAAGCCAGTCTTTCTTAAGACCTCTGGACCAGTCCCAACTGATATCAAATGCTTTAGTTGTCAAAAAGCAGTCTTATTTACTACTCCAACTTAAAATTTATTCTCATTTTCTTCAAGTTACATATAATTAAGAAATATCTAATTAGGAATATACTGTCTTGCGGATCTCTTAAGGTCTAACAGAATGCGTAAATAGAAAAAGGGCTGAATGTTTTTGTTTACATATTTGTGACATATAGGTAACTTCGGTGCACATTTCTCTGCAGTGATAAAAGTTTCATCTCTGTTAAGGGAGAAGAAAACACAGCAGAAGGAATGCTAGTAAAACTAATTACTAGTTATTGTGGTGTATTTCCCACTTTGTTTCAAAATTTACAATTCCTGAAAGGCAGTTTCAGTCATTCAAGACTAATTTCACAATGTTTGAATAGTGATGATTTGAGAGGCCAGGTAGACTGAAATCTTCTTCTGCAAGAGGTTTGTGTACAAACTTGATACCTTAATGTATGCAAATTCAAGAGAATTAAGGTCTGTACAGCCATTTAACCTTTTTAAGTAACATATCATAATAAAAAGTAGTATATATTGTATGGATAATACAGGTCAATAGTCCCAGTCCTTGGCTGTCAACCTACTTGTCAGGCTGAACTTGTGTCTTCATGTTCTTTGGAGTCCAGAGGCAGCCTGCCCATTGCCTGTGCCCTGGCTTTCTAGGATTCCTCGGGTTTTTTCTCTTTTTAGCATTTAAAGAACAAAGAATATTTGTCAACTTTTGTAGCTGCCACCAGTTTTTCATAGAGTGTTCTGTTAGTCAAGCACACCTTTTTTCCATAGGCACAGTACTGAAAGTACTTTAGTTCAAATGTCATCCCTTTAAAGAATATGGCAGTTGATCACATGAAGCCAAGCTGTATGTAGTCCATGACAGTCAAAGAATACCATCCAGTTTTGGAATTCACTTCTGCTTTTCAGCTGTGCAACACTGGTATTATTTCTGTACACTTTATCATAACAGTTGCTTCTCTATTATTCCAGCCACACCAATAAATCTGGGTCATTCAGGTTAACATGTTGTGTTCTGTGTGTGGCAAGTCCAAATTTAACTTCCTTACCATGCAGAAATACACATATTGAATCCAGTTACCTTATACTCCATCAGTGTTACTAATCATTTTAGGTGATTCATTTGCAAAATTTATGGCAAATTAATCTTTTCATTTTAGCCCTGTTTTTCTTTATACATGCACACTCTGAGAATACTCTCTATTCTCAGAGTGTGCATGGGACATACAGGTAGAACACCTATTTGCCTCCATTCAGAGGTACAGTAGACGTCCTGTTTATTTTTTGCAGTCATGTTCATTAGACTTCTCTGCTGGAGCAGTAATCTCCTCTTCCTCATCTAAACTCTGGCTGCTATGCTTTGACATGGCCCTCTGGAACCCAGCTAGCTCTGGGGTTGTCACCCACACTGGGGAGCCAGAGGCAGCACCGCGTCAAGTGTGGGTAACTGTCTTGCCAGGCGACGTAGCAAAACAGAACCTCCGAGCCAAGGCTCGTAATGAGGGGCTAGCTGTCAGGGAGGGAGTAAAAGAGCGAGAGGAGACCTTCTTGTCTTGAGGTAGTCCGTGAGAGTTTATTCACACAAAAGGACCCAAGGCATAAAGGCGACAATACAACTGTGCAATGGATTTTATATGGGTACAATATAGGGGGAGGGCACAGGTGTAGAACCAATCAGGGAACCAAAGGGGTGGAGAAGGGGAGGAGGAAAGGGATTACACCACATGTTGAGGACTAATCAGAACCAGGGGAGGAGATAAGGGGTCACATGGGCCAATGGGGTATGGAGGATTAGGGGATTTCCAAGGGGGTGGACGCCCCAGTGACTGGCCCATGTGGGGAGTGACAGGGAAAGGGCTAGAACAAGGGATAGGACCAGAGTGATTGATGAAGTGGTGAAGAGGTTGGCATAAGGGGAGGAGGGA
>VXBQ01002622.1:24072-35254 GCA_013400175.1 Phainopepla nitens | reverse complement strand
CTGAGAAGGACCCCTCCCTCCCCACCCACCCAGTCACTGAGCCCAATTTGTGCAGAATTCCTCCTGCCAGGCTGTTCCTCTGGCAAACTCCCCTCCTCGCCCCGCCATCAGGCACCAGCAGCACCTCACCTGTCTCAGGTAGAGCTTCAGGACGTTGCTGATGTCATGGGGGGAGGCCTGGGACAGCTCCACCAGCTCCTTCCCATTCTCAAACGCCTGGCAAAGTTTCTCCACACGGGTCTTGACACCGTTAACTCGGTAGATGCCCTGTGAAAGAGAGAAAAGTGGAGCTGAAGTGAGAGGAGAAGTTGCTCTGTCTGCAAGAGTGAGGATAGTGAGGTCCTGTCTACAGTCCCACAGTGAGTTGTGGGACTGTGTGTCCCCACTCTCTCCTTTTGGAGTGGGAAATCCCTCTGGGAAGTCATTCTGGGATATTTCCTTCCAGCTCAGTCATTCCTGCCTCATAGGAAAGCAGGAGGCAGGAGAGGTGATTTTCCAAAGGCAGACTTTAGGGTATCCGTGCCAAGCTCATCCCTGGCTCCCTGTCCTGTGGAAATCTGAAATCAAGCCTGCTGGTTTTCCAGAGGATCCTTCCAAGGGCTCAGCCAGCTGAGGAGGAGGAGAGGGGAGTGGCACTCACCTTTGTTTTCAGGGCCCGCTTCTCAATCTCCGAAATGCATTTCTTGACGATGAAGGGGATCCCATCAGGGCTGCCCTGAGACGCCTTCGTGAAGTCCTGCCCGAAGAGCTGCAGCTTCCCTTGGAGCTTCTTGTGCCCACACTGGATGGCCAAGGTCTCCAGGCACTTCTTGTGGCAGGCCAGGTAGCACTGGAACAGAGAGAACACGTGGAGGAGGGGGGCACAGAGCCAGGCACTGCTCAGAGCATGGTGGGAGACAGGAAAAATGCCTTGGGGATGCTGCAGCACCCAGGGGAAGCACTGTTTTCCCCCTGGAGCCCTCCCCACAGGAGAAATGTCCTCCTGACCACGGTCAGAGCTGGGTTCCACCCCCAGTTCTCCCAGCTCACCTCCTCACACTCGGCCCCCTGGAAGTACACGTAGCTGTTGCACTCGCGACATTTGGAAGGGGCACGGAGCTTCCTCAGCCGATGGGTCTGGGCAGCCTTGGACAAGCCAACATTTCTGAAGGGCCCTGTGGGAGCTGCCAGCTCCGGGGTGATCCCGTTGATGCCTACAGGAAAGGGAAAGTGAGGTCAGGCACAGCTTGAGCAGGACTGTCACTGTCACCGGTCTGAGCAGGGCTCATCCCTCAGGAAAGGCGGGGCTGCTGGGGGACACCATCAGGAATCTCCAGCAATTGTTGGGTTTGCCTGCAGAACTACTGAATTTGGGAGCAGCAGCCCGCAGGGGGGGTGGGGGGTGTGGCAGCAGCACTGTCACCTCCCACCCTGTCACCTACTCTGCTCAAAGGGAGCGGTGGTCCCGTCCCTCTCCTCCAGCTCCTCGCTGGAGGACGCGGTGCCGTTGGATGAGAGCCGCTGCAGCTTGTGGCTGAATTCACCTGTCCAAGGAAAACCCACAGAGCAGTGAATCACCTGCAAAGCTGCTTCTCTTCTGAGAGCTCACCCCACCCCATCAAATCCCACCCTATCCCACTGGAGACTGGGACCAGCACGGCCGTTTCCAACAGTGTTCTCACGAGGCAGGTAAAACAGGGGACGGTCCTGCCTAACTGGGAAGCTCTGGGTTTAGACTGGCTGTGCTGGGAGGGGCTCCTGGGCTGTTCCCATATCTACCTGCACTGGAATCCTGGATGCTGTCAGCATCAGCAACAGAGGTTGGCCAGGATTTATGGACCTGGTGTCCCCTCCCACCTGCAGAGAGAACACACAGTCCATTGGGATTGCTGTCTGTGTTCTGGAGGGAATGGCTGGAGAACAGCCTGGATGCTGGGAGAAACTGGGATGACTGGGGCAAGTTGCTGATGCCTCCAGTGACACCCAGCAAAGAAAGGGGAGATGGGAAGATGAGAAGATGGGCAGTGGTTTGTTAGGGAGCTAAATGCCACAGATCTGATTTAGTGTCCTTCAGGAATTCCAGCCTTCAGGAGGCTCCCAGCCTGTCCTGCTGCTGCCAGCAAAGGACCTGCTACCCTGGGGGTCTCACTCTGCTCCTGCCTGGGGGGACATGGGGCAGGTGATGTAGAACTCTGAGGCTCCAGACTCACCTCTTCTCTCAGCTGCTCCAGCCCCACTTGGTGACTCCTTGGTTCCTGCTACTCCCTCCGAGCCAGCCCCGGCCCCCTCTGCACTCGTGGAGAACTCACTGGCATTGAAGCTGCCCTTCCGTGGCCGAGTAAAGGGAGACCTGGAGGGGAGGGAGAGAGGGAGGAACAGCCCCATGAGGACCTGAGCTGAGCACTCCCCGCCAAGACTTTGCATGGAGAAGTGCCCTGTGGTGGTCACTATCTCTCCTGGGACAGGTCCCAGGCACTGCTTCGTGCCAGGGATGAAAATCCACAGCCTGGGAAGTGCTGGATGCAGGTTCCCTCTGGACTGAGCTAAGAAAGAGCCACCTCTGCGACACCAGGACCTCCAGCCCCAGGAAGGAATGTGGATGGGAAAGAAGGACACTTGGAAACTTTATCCATGCCTGCCATCCACCCCTCTCGGTAACCACAGTCTCTTAAATACTCAACAGCCATTGAAGGATAAGAGGGCCATTCCCAGCTGCTCCAGCCCCAGCACTCCCAGCAGGAGCTGCCTCCAGGAATGCTGAAAGCATCCTGCCTCCTGCAGGAGAGCGTGGGTGGCAGGAGATAACGAAGGCAGCAGGGCTGAACTGGAGCATTAGCCAGGAATGAACCCTGAGGATCCTCCCTTACCAGGCGTTGTGGGACACGTAGGGCTCGAAGTCGTACTGGACGTCGGGCTCGTCGCCGCGCTGCAGCTGCCGCACGTGGGACGCGTACTGCTGGCCCGGGTCGTACAGCTTGCTGCTCTCACACAGCGTCTGGAAGTTGACGGGCAGCGGGGCTGTCTGCATGTGCATGGTCTGGTAGAAGGAGATGGTGGCCTAAAAGCGACGTGGGGAGGGATAGATGTGAGCTCAGTGAGCCGGCACGTGAGGAGATCCGGGTGAGGTGTGAAATCAGGAGCACGAAGCTGATTTTCTGAGCTCTGAGTGACGGAGAGGGGAGCTCTGCATCCACCCAAATGCCCTCTGGAATAGGGGCAGCTCTGCTGGAAGGCAGCTCTGAGCTCTCCAGAGCAGGGCACAGCCACCTCCCGCTCTGGGGACACCTCAGCTCAGCCCCACTCACCGACTTGATGACCTGGTCAGTCTGTTTGATCACTTCATGGATCTGCCGCAGAGAGTTCACCTTGGTGTCCTCCAGCTCCTGCTTCTGCGTGTTTGCATCGGCCACGCAGGTGCGATACGTGGCCATGGCCTCTTCTGCCTGGGAGTTGGGAGAGCAAGGGATGGGAACAGCTCAGAGGTGAGGAGAATAAGAACAGCCCCTTGCACCCTGTTCATCCAGGCATTCCTGAGGATCAATTCACCCCACGTGGCTCAGGGGACAGCAGGAGCGAGGAGGCCCCTCCAGAGCTGTCACCCTCCTACCTTGTTCTTGGCTTCCTCTTCCAGCCGCCTCTTCTTGTCCAGGGTTTTGGTGGTGATGCTGCTGGTCGTGTTTTGCTGCTCCTCCTCTGCTTTCACCGCCATGTACTTGGCCTTGTCGTGCTCCTCGCTGCGCTGCATGTACGTCTGCTTGGCCTTGCGCAGGTTCCCCTCCGCCTCTTGCTGCCAGGGAGAGCCAGGGTGAGGATGGAGCCCAGCAAGGGGGTCACCAGCTCCTGCCGGGGTCCCCCAGCACAGCAGAGGCACCCAGCACTGCTGGAGAGGGGCAGGGTGCCCAGCGCCCTCAGAGGAGGTGCCACGAGTTGCTCCAGGCTGGGATTGGGAACATAATCCCGGTCACTCACCAGTTTCCTCTGTGCCCGGTGCCACTGCTCCTTGATCTCCTTCCTGCGTTTCTCGTGTTCCAGGCGTCTCTGCATCAGTGGCTGCACGGGGAGGGAGGGAGAGAGGGAGGAACAGCCCCATGAGGACCTGAGCTGAGCACTCCTCACCAAGAAGTGCCCTGTGGTGGTCACTATCTCTCCTGGGACAGGTCCCAGGCACTGCTTTGTGCCAGGGATGAAAATCCACAGCCTGGGAAGTGCTGGATGCAGGCTCCCTCTGGACTGAGCTAAGGAAGAGCCACCTCTGCAACACCAGGACCTCCAGCCACAGGAGGGATCTTTTGTCCCCTCACCTGGAGGAAGGTTTGTTGCTGCAGGGTGTTGGCTGCCTGCAGCACTGAGGTCCCGTGCTCCATGTCCTGCTCCAGGGCCAGCAGATAGATGGACAGGAAAGGCATGTTGCTCTGGGGAGAGGGAAAACACGTCTCCCTGAGCCCCTGCACCCAGCACAAGCCCAAGGAGATGTGTCCTTTGGGGAGGAGGAGCCAGAGGAAAGGTGAGGCTGGTAAAAGCTGGTAAAAGCCTCATCCTGAGTTTCTCCAGGCAGAGCTCTGTTCCCATGTCCTCCCGAGCTGGGGCACATGGAATGGGCTCTCCAGGGCTGCTGGCTCCCAATCCAGCCTGGCACTGGGCACTTCAGGGACTTGGGGACTTACCTCCTGACTGATGGTTTGCTTGCAGCTGTTTGCCATCTTCTGGAGCCCTTTGGCAAACTCCATCTCTGGAAGGAAAAAGTTGAAAGTTGAAAGACACACCTGACACTGGGATTTCCCTGGTGGAACCCAATCTCCTTTTGAAAAATTAATCAGGAACTTGAGGAGTGAGGTTCCCACTGCCCTGGCAGCCTCAGCCATCCCCAGGAGGGACCTCAACCTGTCCCGTGGCTCAGGGACCTCAACCTGTCCCGTGGCTCAGCCCTGTCCCCTACTCACCCAGTGTGGTCCTTTTATCCAGGTAAATGATCAGGTCCTTCATGTACTTGGAGATGGTTTTGGCGTACTGCAGGGCAGCGTCCACGCCCCCCTCACAGCGCTGCAGCATCACGTCCACCTCCTCGGCCGGGGGACGGGCTGTGGAGGGATGGACACTCCCTGAGCTTCCAGTGCAAACCCCCCAGCTCTGTGCCAGCCCCGATGCCACCAGCTCTGTGCCAGCCTCGATGCCACCAGCTCTGCTGCCTTTCCCCAGCTGAGGAGTCACGTGTGGCTCAGGACGGCAGCGATGACGGGGAAGGTGCCACTTCCTGCACAGACCCCAAACCCTGCACCCAGACTCATCCTGCTTACCTGTGTTGTAGCTGTCCACGCCTGAGGGCACTCCATCTCCTCCAGACCCAGGAATCCCCCCATAGAGGCTCTCCATAGTCTTTGGGAATTGGGAGAGAAGAGGGCCTGGTCAGCAGCTGGAAGGGCTGGCAGACGGATGGAAGCCAGAGCTGCTGGAGCCTTTTAGCCACTGCTGGAAGTCAGCTGTGCCCAGGCTGTGCCCAGGAGCTAATGGAACTGTCACTGGAGCAACACCCTGCTCTGGGCTCACACCAGAGCTGAAGGGAGCAGCCAGAGCCCTGCACAATCCCGAGCCCCACGTGGTGGGAGCATCCAGGTATCCGGGCATCACTCACCTGGTTCTGGTCGCTGGGTGGGATGGAGAGGATGGTGCTGCTGTCCACCTCCCCCATGAGGAACTCGGACACCCTGTGGGGAGAGGAGCACAGCACCATTCAGCACAGGGACAGGGACAGGGGCTGTCCTCAGGGGATGGCTGCCCAAACTCCTTACGTGCTGCTGAAGGACACGGCGATGGTCTCCACGGCCTTCTCAAACTCCCACTTGTCCGCCTCATTGTTGGATTCGTAGTGGAAACCTGGAGATGAGGAAATGTGGGAGCCCTGCTGCCACAAGCAGCTGTCCCTGTCTCAGCAGAAAGACCTGCCAGCTCATGCTGGTATCAGGGGGGGCTTTGGGGCTGGGGAAGGGGCTGGGGTGAATCGAGGGAGCAGTGGGAAGGATCGTCCCTATGGATGATGGATTTTTCCAGCGCAGTGGTTTCCCCCTCCTTCTTCCCAGGACTGACGTCCCTGACAGCATCCCTTGGCTCATGTTTCTGTTTATTCCCGTTACTCAGGGCTGCTGGAAAAGTGCTTCTGGACCTGTTCCGCTGCCTGCCCTGCCTCATGGCTCCTCCAGACCCCTCTCCAAGCAGGATGAACTCCTCCAGGAGGGCTCTTGCCTGCAGTCAAATGAGGAACCACCACCACCAGCAGGAACCGGGGCTGACAGCGCTTGGCAGGCTCCCATACCACAAACACCAGCAGCCAGGGCTCCTGGGCAGACCCTGGGTCAGCTCCTCGGGGTGGGGAGGGGTCTGCTCCAAGCTCACTCCCTCCCATCCCTGTGTGGGACCAGCCTCACTCATGGCAGCCCTCCTGCCATCCTGTCCCCTGCGGCTGCTGTTGGGTGTCCCGGAAGCCACGGGTGACTCAGGAGGTTGTGCTGTGCCTGTGGGAGGTGCAGCCACCTCCTCCCCGTGGGTGACAGCAGCAGGAGTTGGTGCCCAGCTGGGATCTGACCTCCCAGACCCCGCTCCATAAACACAAGAGGCTGCCAGGAGCAGGATCCGATTATTTCAGTGTTTTTCCTGCGGCTGTGCCTGGAAACCCCCAGGCAGGATCTGTCATTTCTGACACTACATCATCCTTAAAGCTGAACCACACCAAGAGGCAGACGATGCTTCCACCCTCTCCACCATGCCATGGGGCAGCTCCACTGCTGGCAGCCCCTCCATGGGCTCCCCAATTCCCCCCCATCCCACCGTGGGGCAGGAGGGGAGTGGGACAGAGCTCCCAGCCCCACTGTCTCACCCTTGACTTTGGAGATGAGGGTCCCGGCGGCTGTCAGGGTCTCCAGGGTGTTGAGCAGGGGGTACTTGTTGATGACCTGGCGCAGGATGCGCAGGGTTTCACCCAGGCACTCGTGGGCCAGAGGCCTCTGGGGCTCCGTGGGGTCTGCAAGAGAGGAGGGCTGAGATGCTGCATTCTTGTCCCACGTCCCAGCCCTCTGTCCCTGTCCTGTGTCCCTGCTCTGCATCCCTGTCCTGTGTCCCTCCCCGTTTACCTCCCAGCCACCCCCTGCCATCTTCCAGACCATGCAGCAAACCCCCCTGGCCTCAGGGCTTCCCAGGACTGGCATGGCCACATCCTGCTTGTCCAGCACCTCCCCACAGCCCCCTGTGTCTCCTGCCCAGCCTCGTGTTGGCCAGGGGGGGCAGTCTGACCTTTGAGGCATTTTTTCCCCCGTAGTAACTTTTTCCCTTGAAAGCAGTTTGGGAATTTCCTCCATTTCCTTCCCTCCCTCCTGTCGGATGGACGCTCCCAGCTGGGAGGGATGGGCCTGGTCCAGCCAGGCTTGCTGCATCCCACAGGTTTCCCCCAGGATCCTCCCTTCTGTGGGCTCCAGTTGCCAGCCCAGGGGTCTGGCCAGGGCCTCCCAGTGCAGGGCTAGGGCTGGGGACTGACAGCCTGGTTAGGAAGTGAGGAACCTCCCTCAGGGATGCACTGGGATGGGGGATCAGCACCCACTGCCTGGCCAGGCAAAGCCCCCTCCCCATCTCAGCCCCCAGCTCAGGCTTGGGAAGGGGTTTCTGCAAACCCAGGACTGACAACGTGGTGTCATATGCCCCCAGACCATGGGATCGATGCCTTCCCTGTGTGCCCTTGGGCAAGGAGAGCTGCTGGCGAGCCTGCAGCCCACCCAGCCCCTCCTGCTGGCCACCCTGGTGGGCTGGGAGGCCGTGCCCAGCATCCCAGGGGGTCGGGGGGCCCTGGCAGGCGGCTGGCACCGCCGCGCTGTAAACAGGAAAACGGGCGGATGAAAATAGCTCACGGCAGGAAGCCACATTATCTTGGCCCTGAGCTCCACTCACCCACCACTCACCCACCACCTCTGACTGCGGCTGCACGGCCCCCCCGGGGGGTCCTGGTGCCCTCTGGCCCAGGCAGAGACCCCCACCCACGGGTGGGTCTGTGCCAGGTGCTGCGGCGCAGGCGCGGGCACGGGGTGGGCGCTCACCATCGCGCAGCACCACGTCCCGCAGCTTCTCCAGGGCGTCGGCGAAGCGGGCGACATCCGCCAGCATCTGGGAGATGTCCTCGGGGTCGATGAAGGGCTCCTCCATCGGGCTGTAGGACGTGGGGGTCTTGTGGCCCTTGGGCACAGCGCGGGGCGCCGCGGGCAGGGAGAAGCCGGCGGCGCTGGCATGGCGGCTCAGGCTGGTGGGGCGCTTCAGGGTGCCCACGGCGCTGGGGCTGCTGCTGAGCTTGGCGCTGCCTGCGGGCAGCTCCCCCACGCTGGAGCCCGGCGCCTCCAGGCAATCCTTGCGGGAGAGGTCCTGGGGAGCGAGGCTGAGAGTGAGGGCACAGCCAGCACGGAGGGGAGAGGGAAGCACCCCAGGACCCCGCCATGCCACCATGCTGGGGAACAAGCTGTTGGTGCCAGACCCCGCAGCTGCGTCCTGCCTCAGTTTCCCCAAGTAGGGATTTCCTTCAGGGACTGTCTTATGAGAGTGGGCAGGGTCTGGGCACTCTCCTGGCTGCCCCCACCAGTCCCTGCCAGCTCCTCTGGGTCCGTGTTTGTCATGAGGGGCACACAGTGACGGTGTGGGTGACACTGCTTGTCCACCCCAGCACCCATCGTGACGGGGCTGCCCACCCCAGGGAGCTGGGGACTCCAACACGGCAAAATGGCAGCAGGATTCAGCCCACACATCTCTTCCTCTTTTCAGCTGCTCCCATGCTGGGGGAAGAGGCAGAGACAGGGACACCTCCCAGGCTGCTGTTGGGGGCTTTGAAGGTGTTTTACAGAAGGAGGAAGCCCCAAATTTCTAGGGGGAGAGAGGGGCTGGTACGGGCACTGTTCAGAGCTGTGCATGGCTTGAGAGCCACACATCAACGAGACTCCTCGGGCACGGGGAGGGGACCCTGCAGCCCCTCAGCCCCCCCAGCAGCTGCCACCAGTGACCCCCGGCAGCCGGTGGGACAGGAACGCGCGGGGTCTGAGCATCCCCGGCCGGGCGCTGCCGGAAGTATTTCTGGCACCGGCGGAGCAGACACGGAGCGCCGAGAGCACGAGGCTTCCGCGGGCGAGGGCGAACGGGGGAGCCCCTCCCCACGGGGGACCAGACCACCATGGGGATGCGAGGAGGCAGAAAGGCCTCCACCCCAAAACACCTGCGGCCACCCCAGCCCTGTCTCGCTCCTCCCGGGTTGCAGCGACCCCGGCGCCCCCCGTCCCTCCCTCCGGCGCCCCGGGGTGCCCCCGGCCGTACCGTCAGCCTCACGGCGGGCGTGCGGGGCAGCGAGTCCAGGGAGCGCTGGGGCGGGTGGGCTCTGCCCGCCGCCGCCGAGGGGCTGTAGCTTTTCTTGCCCACAGCCCGACCGAGCATCCCGCTGGCCGCCACCCATAGGCCCCTCTCCCAGGGGGTCGGGGCGGGGATGGGGACGGGTGTCCCCTGCTAAGGAGCCGCGGGTGGGCTCCGGGTCGCCGTCGGCCACATCGTGCCAGCTCGGTGTCACCGCACGCACCGGGACTGGGGCGCAGGCGCGGGGCGGGCGGTGCGGGGTGCGCCGGGGAGCCCCGGCCCGTAGCGTTTCCTCCTGGCCCCTCCGGCACCGGAGGGGTCTCCACGTCAATAAATAAATATCTGGCAGAGCCGAGGCACCGGGGCTGGCCGAGCCTGCGCTCGCCCCGCTCCCATCCCGGTCCCCAAGGGAGGTTTGTGAGTCTCTCTGCCCTTCCCAAACCCTCGGCCACAGCCCCCCCGTTTCCTCCCCCTGTCCCTTCCTGCCCTCCCGCCTCCCTCGGCGGCTGCTCCGTCCCTTTCATCTGGGGCAAAATCCACCCCCCCCAGCCCCATGAGTAGGGTTCTTTCTCATTTCCCTCCTCTTCACAGACCTCCTGCACGTATCCCGGTCCCCACTGCCAACGTGTGGCTCTGCCCAGCAGTTCCGTGGGTGCTGTTGCCCCTACAACCCCCACCGTGCCAGACACTCACCGGCAGGGTCTGTGGGACGGGGCTTCCCGCCCGGCTCTTCTTGGAGATGGAGGGGGTTTTTATCAGCTCCCGCTTCTTCCGGGAGAACATCGTTCCCGGGGGGCCGAGCCGCTGCCCTCAGCCCCTCGCTCGGCCCGGCCGCCGTGCCGGCTCCTCACGGTGCCGGTCACATTCGCGGGGCGCAGTGTCAGGAGGGCGCGTGTGACGCCGCCTCGTTTCCTCATCAGCTTCGCAGCCAGACCTGAAACAGGAAAAGCCAAACGCGCACCCAGGAGCGAGGCCGGGGCCAGGGGCAGCCTGGCTGTCCTGCGGGGTCACAGAGGGCAGCGGGACCCCGGCACTTCTGGCGATGTTTGAGAGGGTTTCAGCGCAGCAGGGCTTACAGAGGGGCGGGGGGGCTGAGCCCCACGCAGTGGGACCGGTGCTGGTCCCCGTGGGACTCCCGCCCTCTGGGGAGTTCACTCTGTTTGAGGATGTCCATCCGTCATCCCGGGACGAGCTCCATCCCTCTGGAGGCCCCAGGTGCGGGGGTGAGTGGGATGGGGGCTCTGGGCTCCCGCTCGTGGGGTGCACCCGCCTCTGCCCTTCCGTGGGCTCGGTGTCGGTGCCGGGACCGGCCCTCTGGGGTCACAGCCCTGCCCCTCGTCCCCACCGGCCTCTGCGCACCCACAGTCCCACACGTGCCTCTTCCACCCGCGGGGCATCGCGACCTCACAACGGGAGTATCCGGGAGACGTCGGATAAAGCCCTGGTGAGGGCCGGCCCGGGCCCTCCGGTGCTGCGCGGGGACCCCGGGCCGCTGCGCGCGGGCTGCTCGGGCCGGCTGCCAGCCCCGCGGGCGATCGGGAGGGGGTTGATGGTGTCCCCCCCGCTTCGTCCTGGGACCTCCCCGCGGGGCCGGGCCGGGCCGGGCCGTCTGGCGTGGGATTCATGCCGGCCCCGCGGGGACACGGGCGCGGCGCGGGGCAAGGGGAGCGGGACGGGGTCGGGGATGGGAGAGGTCCGTGAGGTGCGGGGGCGAGGGAGGGCGTCCACGTGCCCTACGTGTGTGCGTGACCGTGGGTACGCGCAGGGAGGTGCGTGCGAGTGTGCGAGTGTGCGAGTGAGTGAGTGAGTGAGTGAGTGAGTGAGTGAGTGAGTGAGTGAG
>VXBQ01002620.1:123778-138709 GCA_013400175.1 Phainopepla nitens | reverse complement strand
TGCATTGTCCCTGAGCCCCAGCGACGGGGGCACACCGCACTGCATTGTCCCTGAGCCCAGCGATGGGGACACACCGCACTGCATTGTCCCTGAGCCCCAGCGACGGGGGCACACCGCACTGCATTGTCCCTGAGCCCAGCGATGGGGACACACCGCACTGCATTGTCCCTGAGCCCCAGTGACGGGGGCACACCGCACTGCATTGTCCCTGAGCCCCAGCGATGGGGGCACACCGCACTGCATTGTCCCTGAGCCCCAGCGACGGGGGCACACCGCACTGCATCATCCCCCGGTTCTCAGGCGCTGCGGGCTGCCCTGTGTCCTCTCCCGCTGCCCAGGGTGGGGGCTGTGCTGTTTACAGACCCCTCTGCCCGGGCACAGGTAGGGGTCCATCCTGGCACCGGGCACGGCTCGATGCTGGGAGCTGCTCTCCAGCTGACATCAAAGCCTGGTCTCGCTTTTCATGGCTCCTAGAAGCCCTCATTAGGGTGTGCAAATGAGCCGAATATTTGGCTTCATTGACTCTAAGGATTTTTCCCCTCTGTCTGCAGAGATTTTGTAAAAAAAAAAGGTTTTTTGAGCAAGTTCATCTGCTCTGGCAGGCAAAGGACTAAAGGAGTCCAAAATAGCCTTCACTGCCTATCTTTACCACAACATATCCTGCCTCTTCTCTCCCTAGACCTTCCTGCCTGTGCAGTGCTGGCTTGAATATCAGGAAAATGCCTGAAATCCTCTGGCTAATTTCTTCTCTTGCAGAAAAGACCCCAGGAGCAGCAGAGCGGTGTTTTCCCTCTTGCCCTCTCCCTCCCAGACTGCTCTGCCTTGGCTGGATCAGCCAGCTGGCTTTCAAGGTTTCCCTTTCCCTTTTCCTTCCAAGGTTTCTCCTTTTAGGAAAAACGGCCAGGATAAAGGTCTGCCTGTGCTCACCTCCTAAATTCTGGAACCCTCTCCTCACGACTGGGATTTTCCAATCTTGCAAATGGCCCCAAAGCCCTGGGAAGCAGCTGAGACAAGGCTGGGGCAGGCAGTGTGTGGGTGATGGGTGCCCTGGGAGCTCTGCCCAGCCTCTCACTAACCCTGGATGTGGGTGGCAGGGCAGCAGGGTGCTTGAAGGGATGAAGTACTAAATAGCCCTGTCCTGCCTCCAAAAGTGAAGCCCTCCAGCCCTGTCTTCTCCCAGGCCAACCCAGGCTCCACCCCAGCATTTAATCGCTCCCCACAGCATCCTCTTAATCAGAAGAGCAGTGTGTTGATGTGATTCCTTGCTGGAGCATTTTTTGGCTTCAGCCTCAGGGATAAGAAACAGAATAGAGCTAAAAGGGACCAATGGGTGGCTAAATAGCAGCATGCCCCGTAGGGAAAGGCAGTTTAAATACCCACTCAGAGCCACTGTGGGTTTCCAGCTGTTTCTAGGGATGTGCTTCTGGGAATACAGACCTGCATCCACATACCCTGACCTCTGTCAAGTGGACAAGTTGTAGGGTTGATAGGCAGCATTCAGAATTTCTAGAGCACGTGAGTTCCTCTGGCATGAGGATTTCACCCTCTGACCATCGCTGTGCTGGAGGGGAGAGTATGACGCATCTCCCCAGGGAGCTGTGCACAAGGTACCAACCCCTCTCCCTCTGTGGCCAGGGAGAATTGTGCCTTTGTGGAAGCAGAATCAGGCCTTTGAGAAAGGCAGAACATGCCCTTTGACTTCATTTCATCTGATGCCATGTCTTCTCGAGGTTTCAAAGCAGAGCTTTCTCCAGCACAGTGATGCTCCTCATCATCTCCTTAATGTACATTGCAACAGCCACTAATAAAATATAGATACAGTAATGGGCACAATCACGTGTGGAGATGGAAACTGTCACTCTTCAGGGCAATTATGTGCTGAAGAGCAGTGGTGGGGTTTCAGGTAGCCACAAATAGCCATGAAAACAATCACATTATACCCCTGACAGGGCTCACGGCAGGGGGACCCTAATGGGGACACGTCAGGGCTGTTTGCTTGCTAGCAGGAGTCGAGCAGGGTGTGTTTTTGCACTCTGATCCCAGCTGGAGCTCTGATATGCTTCCATCAGGAAGTGCCCCTGAAGGAGGACTGATTGCTTTTTTTAGGACACAACAGCCCAGGGACTGGGCTGTCACAATACTGACAGCCTTCAGATTTTACAGTGCCTGGGTGTCAAAATGAGCATCTCCTATTTAACGTCACTATTCAGATGTCCACTGAGGCACCTCTGCAAGACCACACCACCCAGCAAAACACGCAGGACTTCTGCAAAGTCAAGCAGCCTCCCTGCCCAGTTTAGGGACAATTCTTGCTGGTAAGGCTGTTTTGGGAAGGGATGGCCTTTACTCTGCAGGAGAACATCCTCCCTGGAACCAAGCTGTCCCTGTGATCTAACCACCTTATGGCACTTAGGTTAGATCACCAGCATCGCCCTGCCGAGCTACTGCTGCCCTGAGGGCGTGTCAGAATACCCAGAGGGTGCCAATCTGCCCAGCAAGGGCTGGGATACCCAGGATACCCTTTATCTCCCTGCAGAGATACTGGTGAAAAGCAAGCCCTGTCCTTCCTCCTCGGTTCCCTCACGGGCCCTCTTTGCACAGGGTTTAAGGGCAGGCGTTGGGATGCCCACAGGGTGTGGGGGGCCTGCCAGGCACTGGGCCTACCCACAGGATACAAGGAGGCACGGCAGGTGCCAGGGATGCCAGCAGGGTACCAGGAGGTCTGCTGGCTGTTGGGGATGCCTGCCAGGCTCTGGGATGTCCGCAGGGACTGGAAGGACCGCTGGGTGCCGGGATGGCCACTGGGCATTCCGGGAGGGCGGCCGGTGCTCTCGGGGCCCCGCGGTGCCCTCCCGGTGCCGGTGCCGGCCTGCGGCGGGGCTCTGGTGCCACCTCGTGGGCTGTCGCCTCCCGGCGGCTCCGGTCTGGCGGGGGGAGCCGGGGACACCGGCCCGTGGCTCCCCGGGGGCAGCAGCTCCGCTCCGAGCCCCGGCGCTGCAGCCGCGCTCCGTCCGCCGGGCTGAGAGCTCCGCGCTCAGGGGCGGCTGAGCGCTCCAGCTCCCTCTGCTCCTCGGCAGCCCCTCCTTGGCCAATCCTCCCGGTATTTCCCTCTTCTGCTGCTTCGCAGAGGCACAGAGTCCCTGTACTTTCCCAGCTGGGAAGAGCTGGTGCCTCCAGGAAAGTTCTTTCCGAGCAGCTCGTGTCACAGGGAATGCCTCCAGACCCTCCGACAGGGAGAGCTGGGGGTTTATCTTCATCATCGTGCAGACAAACAGCTCAGCAGGAGTCCCTGTGTCCCCATTAACACCAGGGAACAGAAATATGAGCAAGTGGTGCAGCATATGGCAATCCTTCATCCTGTCTGTGATCCCAGAGAGCCTCTGGGGGCTGTGTGGGCAGGGAAAGAGAAGGGCTGTGAGATCCCTTCCACCACAAGCCATTCGATGATCCTGCAGGAATCATGATCACCCAGCCCTTCCCTCTCTGCTTGTGCTGCCCTGACCAAACACTGCTGGCTCTCCTAAGATAGCTCAGAGCAGCATCACCTTGTACGTGAACAGCTTGATGTGAGCACGATCCTCCTCTGCTCCTTCCTCTCACCCTTTCCACTGGGACCAGGACCTCACAACCCTCCCAAGGGGATTGGTCCAGGCTCAGCCTTGCCCTCCAAGGTCTTTTCTTCCCCTTGGGTGGCATCTGGTCCCCAGCCATCTCCAGGGGTCACCCTGGCTCCCAGCAGCAGTGTGCCAGGGTTAGGGCTGGATCAAGGGCAGGACAGCTCCTGTAAGCAGCAGGATGCCCCAACAATTGCCAGACTGCTGGAATCTCCTCTTCCCCAAACCTGACCGGCTCTAAATTGCTTGGAGGCCTGGGTCTGGAGGGTGGTGCTGCCTCTCCTGAGCTCCTTCCCACCTGGCCAGCCCTCTCCTCCCAGAGAAGCTCCCGCAGCCCCCACTGACCCCCTTCCCCCCAGGACTGTGCCATGAGTGGCCGTGACCTAGTTCCAAACCCCAGATCACAGAGAGGAGAGGAGGTTAATCACCAGCAGCACCGTGCTCCAGGCAGGGGACAAAAGAGGTCCTGGCTGGGTCCTGGCATCCAAATCTCCTGCTTTTGGCTGAGGTTGCTGTGGCCAGGCAGACACAGCTGAAACTGTCTGCCAGACTTGTTTGTTCTCCTTTCTCAAAGGTAGAAGAGCAGCGATACACCAGCCCTGCAAAGGCATGTGTTTATCTACTGCAGGTCAAAGCCAGAGTTCAAAGTCTGTTCCTCTAACCATTGCTGAGAACCCAAACAAGCTGTGAAGTAGCATCCTTTCAACCTTTCATCCTTTTCCCAGCTCCCTGAGAGTGTTTGTGGAGAGAATCAGTCCTGCCACTGAGGGGCCAAAGGGAATCTGCCAGAGGAAAGACATAAACATGTATATTTGCATGTTATTCATGTTATATATATATATATAAACACTTCAGAGCACAGAGCAGAACTAGCCCCTCCAGGGCCTGTTCAGAGTGTGGGGCTGGCCACCCTCCACAGCAGCCTTGCATTGCTATTTTGAAAGAGCAGCAGCTGGCAGGTTCCTAAACCACAATGTCCTGCTCCAGAGGAAAGGCTGGAAGCATGCTGGCTTCTCAGGAGCTGCTGGTGAATTAAAACCACTCCTGGCAGCTGGAGAGAGAGCACAGAGGGATAGAAGCAGCAGGTGGGCAACCTGGTAAAGTGCTGAGAGTACCGAGTGTGTCCAGAGAGCCACATCCTGCTGGGAAGTTACAGCAACAACAAGCACCAGCACGAGTGGTGGAAAGGAAGGAGGTAGGGGAGAAGGAAATCAGAGCCCACAGCTGACCTTGCAGCGATGCCAAACTGCAGAGCCCTGCTGTTAGGTCATTGCCAGGAGAAAAGCATCACCCTCTTGGAAATGTGGGTCCCCATGGCCAAGCCAGAGGAGAGGAAGGTGCTGAACAGGGATGTAAACAGCGTCCAGCTTGGGAATTATGCAATTGCGTGAGTCTTAGAGAGAAACCTCTCCAACGGCGTCACACAGGGAAGGATCCCGATGCCGTCTGAACCCCGTGAAGGCAGAGCCTGTCTCAAAGCCAGGGCTGCAGACACCGCAAGCAGCTTAATCCGCTGAGCACCGGGATAATGGGGCACGGCGGGGCCGGAGACACAGCCCGGCGCAGCTGAGGAGCCCCTGAGCTGCGTGTGCACGGCTTCACTCCCCAGCCCTGGCAGAGGGGGGGCCAGGCCGTGATTCATCTGCCTCCCACATGTCGCCCCTCGCTGCAAATCCTCCCCGGAGATAATTGCTGTCTTCCTGAGTGGGTACTCCAACAGAGGGACCAGCCCGGCTGCGGGGCCGCAGTGGCGGCTCGGGGCTCTTTGAAGATGCTGAGAGAGCTGCTAAATATGCAAATCTAGGCACACTGCTGTGGCTCTAATTTAATGGAGTTGTTGACCCTCTGCAGCTGTGTGGGAGCAGGGAGAGACAGACCCAGCTAAAACCGTGGAATGCGGCATCCCTGATTGACTATTCCAGCCACGGGCCAACCTCTGCTCTGCTGGGCTCTTTTAATGGCTAGGAGTTGCTCCAAAATGTCATTTCTGAAGAGCAAAAAGCTGCTGGGTCATATTTCTGTTTCGATTCCATGAAAAAACTTAAAAGAGAGAGATAAGGGCGTAGCTCCAGGTCATTTTCCCCCATGGTTGGAAGCCAAAGCAGGTCCGGAGCTGCCCTGGAAATGTCTCCAGTGGAGCAAAGCCAGCTCTGCCTCCTGCTCCAGGCTTCTTTCAGGGCTGCATCTGCTTCCCAATGATAATGATGATGCCAACATCATGCTCTTGCCTGGGATAATCTCCCTTTTATTACACGTGGCCTGATGGGGACAAACATTGCTGGTTCTGCCTGTCCATTTTCTCATGTAACAGCTCCCAGGGACAGAGGGCTGCATGGGGGAGAGATGCTTGGCTTTTGGAATAAGCTCCTTGGGCAAGAAACCTTAGGTCTGACTCCCCATCCTACGAGGAGTCAGCTGATTCCCTTGAGAAACTCTCCCTAGCTCCAACCCAAACAATGATCATGCCTGACACAACCAGCCATGATCACAACCCCATCCTTCCCCAAATAAAGCTCCTCCACTCTGGGCAGGGCTGCCTTTGGCTTCCTGTGGGCTCCTGATGCTGTTGGAGAGGTCAGGATCAGGCACAGGACAGTGCTCCCTTTCCTGGCTAAAGTCCCCTGCTCTCCCTGCCCAGCCCACAGAGCAGAGCAATCAGCTAAATGCTTTATCCCTCGGCAGCCAGTCACGCNAAAAAAAAAAAAAAAAAGCCTGAAGGGATCCCTTTGCTGGCCTGAAACCTTAAAGCCTCTCACCTCTCCCTGTCTTTCATCAGGGTTCTAAACTCCTTAGGACGTTATCACGTGCTCCATAAATAACAAATATATAAAAGCAGGGGCTGTGGAGGATGCAGCAGACAGAGGAGGGGAGGCAAAACCCCGGATCCTCCTCTCCTGCCAGCGCTGGCACGGCACCCCTGGAGGCAGGAGGGCGGGCAGGGAGCGGCTCGGGGCCCCGGCTGGTAAGCACCCACATTCCTGCCACACCCCGGGGGTACTGACAGCCTCGGGGACAGCTGCTGGTCCCCTGGCCACCGCGACTCGCTCCTCTATCCCAGGATGGGGGGAATTTCCCCAGAAGGGTGGGAGGTTGGTATACAGAGCTTAGCTTGCTGAGAAGGGGTTTTGGCACAGGGAAGGGTGTGACGCATCCCAGCCCCTCTCTCACCTCTACACTCCCAACATGTGCTTCCAAAACCCAGCTGCAGGGACTCTTCTCACTGAAACCCTCTGTGTTCTGGATGTGGGAGCTCTTGAGCTCTTTTGCACAGAGTATTTGACTTTAAGACCGGGTGAATAACTCTGTACTGTCGATTAATTCAACAAATCCAGCTCCAAACCCAGGCAGACAATTTATAACTTAGTAAAAGATGCTGCAGGGGGTTACTGTGCACCTGTCTGTTTATTTACCTGCGAGCATCTCTCTGGAGCCTGGGGATGCTCTGATTTCTGGTGCACAAACACAAGTAATGGCAGGAAAAATTTACAGAGCGAGCTCTTGGTTCACTGCTCCGACACATAAACATAGTGAGCTCATCTCAGACAGGTCTGGCAAGGAGTCACAGCACAAAATTCAGCCTGGGGTATAAGTGACTTGAACAAATACAGGAGGCTTTGCTGGAGCATCAGAGGACAGATGAGCCATGGAGAGAGAATTTTCCTCATCACTGTTTCTCACTTACTCTGGGGCCTGCGCAGAGTTTCCTTCACTTCTGCAGGTCTGATGCTTCCCATGGTACTCCTGTGGCAGTGCAGGGCTCGTGGTTTTCTCCAGGGGGAGGGAACACTGTTGGTTCCACTGTGCCCTGCAGGTTCTATGCCTCCCCCCTCCTCAGAAGACCTTTGACTCTTCAGGGAGCTGAGAAGCAAAGCAATAATTTCATTTCCATAAAACAAACATAAATATATTAGCCCTCAAGCTGTATAACCTGGGTTGCCAGGAATAACGTGCTGGATGGGAAAAAATAAAAGGAAAACGAGCAAGGAGCAACCTTTCCTCTTCCCTGACTACTGCTCCGGGGTGTTGCTGGTTGGAGTCTCAGGCAATTTCTAAAAACACCTGGAGGGACCTGATTGCCCTTTCCCAATTTTCTCTAAGGGGACTGGAGCAGCCACTTAAACAGGAGGTTTTGAACCCTTCAGCTCTGTGGATGTCCCCGTAGAGATTTCTGACTCAGTTGTTTTAGCTTTCATACGCTCTGTGGTAAAGGTTTGTTCTTGGACAGTGAGCACTGAAGGATGGCTGTTGGAGAGCAAACACCCCTGAGGAACCTGGGCTGGTGGAAGGTGTCCCTTCTCACTGCAGGGCAGTGAACAACATGACCTTAACAGTCCTTTCCAACCCAAACCATTCTATGATTCCCCAATCCAGCTCCATAATTCCCATGGCAACTGAAATGCCAGCTCTGCCTGAGGCCATACTCAGCTGCCCTCTCTGCCCTGCCATGACTGCACAGCCATCCCCAGCCTGATCCAGCAGCATCTCCCCAGCAGCATCCCCAGAACTCACCCCAGGCACTCAGCACCCCCAGGATCAAACCACTGCTGCATTTTCAAGGTCCCCCTGAGCTTACCCTCTTGTCTACTCGGGGATTTATTCATGCAAATGAGTCCCTAATCCAATTAGTAGGATGAGGAGTTCCAGAAGATTTGATAATAAGCTCTGCAAACACTACAGCCACCCCCCACTCCCCCAGCACCCCACTCTCCCCGCCAGCTCACCCTGTTTTACTTCCCTCCTGCAGGAGCATGAACCACCCATTCCCAGCAGGAGTTCAGTCAGTCCTTGGTGACTGGAATGAACACTGGGGATGCTAAATAATTCCCCTGCCAAGGAAACCCTCTCTCCCTGATGAATCTGATCCCTTAGATACACACCCACAGCCAAACCAGCGATTCATTGAAAATAAATCCCGAGACCACCCCATCTCACCTCAGACTGGATAAGACTGGCATTTTAAGCATCCAGCCCTTGGCACTTGGGGATGGAAAATTCCCAGCCTGTGCCAGTTGTGCCCTGTGCAATGTTTGTGCTGGTAATGCTTTTGTTTCCGTAAATCCTATTAGCTGGAGGCAAGTCTATAATTAGCAGGGAAAGCCGGCACCTCTGAAACAAGAATCGAAAATGACCCAGCTTTGCTCTGGCTTCACTGGAAATTGCTTACATATTGGTCTGAGTTTGGATGGATGGTTGAATGGAGAGCTCTGATAGCCATTCCCACTATTTCTGTCTGCAGGATGTGTGTGCTAAGTGAAGTTATTCACTCAGTTTGTGGTTCTCTCTGGGTTCATTAACGCGGTTCACTCACACGTGAAGCAGAGGCAGATTGAAGTACAGGCTCTGATCCAGGTCAAGGGATTTGTTTGGATGGTGCAGGATGGGTGCTGCCAGCACCTTGGGTGCTGGTGACCCTCTTGGGGCAACTCGTGTTGGAGGTGGAGTGTCCTGGCCTGGGCTGTGTCTGGAGGGATCGTGCTACCCAAAGCCTGAGGGCACCTGCTCACCCTGCCAGGCGCCCACCTCTGTGAGCGTGGACGTGACCTAAGAAGCCAACAGAGCTTAAGCTGTGTCACTCACCTGCTCAGTGAGTCAGAGAAGGGGGTAAATCCTGTCAGCTTGTGCTGTCTGGAGGAGGTGGCTCTGGCTGCCTGATGTGTCCCTGTCAGGGCACTCTGTGGCCTGGCACTGACCTCTTACTCCAGTGTAGTTGTGCTGTTCCACAAACACCAGAGCATCACAGGGAACTTTCACACAGTCAGATGCTTGTTTTACAGCTCTTGGCTTCCTGAGGGCACATCCCACCCTGCCTGTCCCCAGGGCAGCAGCTGGACTTGCTCCAGGGCTCTCCTGCCCATCTCACTGCCTGGTGCTGTCATGGGCTGGGCAATGTTGGGCAGGATGCTCAGCCACCCCCGCTCCAGCTCCAACACCTCTGGCCCTTCTCCCTGCTCTGTCCCACCACCTGAGTCACCGTGCTTTTGTCCCCCTGGTCCCTGGGGTTTGCTCAGCCCTCAGGCGGTGCCAGTCTCCCGTGTTCCCCAGCTCACAGCGAGGGCAGCCGGGGTCTCTGTGGGCGGGTGTTTGCTGGACACACACACGCCCACCCCCACAGGGAAAGGGGGACAAGCCGCCTAACCCTGTCTGTGAACAACAGGTACTTCTGACAGCGCTGGAGGAGCTCGGCTGGAATAAAGGGTGTGGGAGCCGGCAGAGGCTGCCCCGAGCAGAGGGAGCGGTGGGAAGCCGGGCAGGAGGAGGAGCAGGAGGAGGAGGATGTCGGCGCTCAGCGCGTTGCCCTTCCTGAAGCCGGTCCACCTGCGGTCGCCCCGCAGCTCGCCCGGGGGCCAGCGCCGGCACACGCTGCCCGCCAGCGAGTTCCGCTGCCTCAGCCCCGAGGACGCCGTCAGCGTGTTCGAGATCGAGCGCGAAGGTGAGGGGGACCGGGGAGTCCTGTCTCGAGGCTTCAGCTGGATCCCTTTGAATCTGTTTCCAGTCTCGTGTGCTCCTTGTGATGGCCAATTCCCCTGTGTGTGCCCTCGCGGGAGGGATGCAGTGGCCATGACTCGTGGCCAGGCCACCACGGGCTCCATCACGAGGTGGAGGAACTGTGGTTGATGAGCCCCAGCTCACCCTGGGGTGGGGATGGCGGGAGGGGATGCTGAGTGGGACCAGGTGAGTGAGGAACAGCTCTCCCACAACAGCCCCGTGAAAGACAGGATATGGAAAGGGGAAGTGGGAGGAAGGACACCATGCTCTGCCTCCTCCTGCACAGGGGCACTTTGAGGTGCCACCCTGGCAACCTTCCCTGTCTCCTTCACCGTAGCTTCCCTCACCCAGCCCATTTCTCCAAGGACAGGGGCAGCCAGGGAGATGCTGAGAGGGAGGGTTCGATTCAGCACCTGCTGCTGTAGCTCTGGAATCAGCAGAGTTAGGAGCTGGTCACTGGGCCATGGGGAACTGCCTCTGGAGAAGCAGAACTGCTCCCTGGAACCATCTGTGTCCCTCAGAACTCCTTTAGACCTGCTAAGCAGCAGGACACATGCCATCTCTGCCCATCACATCCCACTTTCCCTCCCCTACATCAGTGCTGGAAGTTTTTCTGGGTCGAGTGTGCTTTGTCTCCCTCACTGTGTTCCCCACTGCCCCTTTGCAGCCTTTATATCGGTTTCTGGGGACTGTCCCCTGCACCTGGATGAGATCCGGCACTTTCTGAACCTGTGCCCAGAGCTGTCCCTCGGCTGGTTTGAGGAAGGGCGGCTCGTGGCATTCATCATCGGCTCCCTCTGGGACCAGGAGAGGCTCAGCCAGGTATGACCCAGTCCTTCCCACCTCGTGCCCTGGGAGAGGCACTGCCAGAGCCTGGGGACCAGCAGAAGCTCCCTGGGGCCTTGAGGCTACTCCCAAAATCTTCTCCCAGGACTAACTGCTACAGGGCTGCTCTGGTAGAAACGACCCATCTCATTAATTAATTTAAACGATGCTGTCAAAAAATATGCCAAGTAATTCCCCCCAACATTCATTTCAAAACTAAAAACCCTCCGAGGATGATGGGGGGAGGTGAACAGGGATGGGGAGGGTGTGCACCCTGGTTCTTTGGGGTGGGGAATAAGAAGCAGGATGGGACTCCCCGGTCCTGCTAAGCCTTGTCCCATCCTGCAGGCAGCTCTGACCCTGCACAAGCCGCAGGGCTCGGCCGTGCACATCCACGTGCTGGCCGTGCACCGCACCGTCCGCCAGCAGGGCAAGGGCTCCATCCTGATGTGGCGCTACCTGCAGCACCTGCGCTGCCTGCCCTTCGCCCGCCGCGCCCTGCTCATGTGCGAGCCCTTCCTCGTGCCCTTCTACCACAAGTGCGGCTTCGAGGCGCTGGGGCCCTGCGAGGTGACCGTGGGGGACCTGGCCTTCGTGGAGATGCAGCACCCCGTGCGGGGCCACGCCTTCATGCGCAGGAACAGCGGCTGCTGAGACCCCTGCTCCGGCCTGCCCGCGGGGACGAGAGGCTGCGAGCCCTCTCCATCCCCTCCGCCGTGATCCACCTTCCCCGGCTGGCCCTGGCTGCAGCCGCTCCCTCTGCCACCTCTGCCTGCCAGCCACATCCCATCCCTGCGGGGCTGGGCACAGAAATTCCTGCCAGACCCTGCTGGAAGCGTCAACTCCCTGGCTCTGCTTTAGCCGGGGCTGCGCTGGCAGGTCTGGGTGGGCTGCAGGGCCACGAGCCCCCTGGGATGGAAAGGCTTTGCCCTGGGGGCTCTGCTGGTTTGAGGGCACTTCCACCCACCACAGTTTGCTGAGACAGCCAGCAGAGCCCCTGCAAACACGAGCCCCAGCCTGGCACCCCTCCCACCATCACCGCCACCACCACGAGTGGAGCACACCATGGCCAAACCCTCCCTGAGCAGCCCCTCAGAGCAGGCAGGGGCCCTGGCAGCCACCCCCTGCCCACAGACCTCCTTCCAGACCCCTTGGAGCACATTCCCAGCCCCCAGCCACCCTCAGGTGCACACTGCATAGCCTCCCTGGGGAATTAGTCCAAACCATTTGGTTCTCCCTGTCCCACACCCACAAATGGCCCAGGACAAGCCTTCTGCAAACAACTCAGATTTTTGGAAAGCAGTAAATAAAGATGTGCTGGTGATTTTCTATACAGCCCATGTGTGTTCCTGCCCTGCTTTGGTCATGACCTCACCACAGTGGCCAGAGGGAGGGCACCAGCTGCTATGAGGGGAGTAATCCAGGACCCCTTGGGGCACCTCAGCCTCAAGGGAGAGGGGTAAATCCAGCCTCAGGTCATTCAGTGGAGGGTGGGATAAAGGCAGGGGTGACTCTGCCCTCGGGCAGGATCAGGAGGTTCCATGGACCCAAGTGTTTGGCTTCTCCTTCTGCCTGAGGCCCTCCAAACCCTTTCTCCTCCCAGGGAGGGTTTGAGTGGCCCATCAGGGCACCAGCCCCAACTTGTCCTCCCTCCCTGCCACACCAGCCACCACTGAAACAACCAGAACCCCCCAAAAGTGCTGCATCCCCACGCCCAAGAAGGTAGAAGAGGCCTCGTGCATCTCATTAAATACAGGTAGAAATTTATTAAGGGAGGGGAAAAACCCACAGCTTTTAAAAAAAGTATCAAAAAGAGACAAATGAGGTGAAGTGTCTGTCTTTGGCTGGAGCAGCAACTGGAGGGACAGAGTGGGGCTGAAAACTGGCCCAGGGTGGAGGGAGGGACGCAGGGATGGATGCAGATGCTCCTGGGCTCACTCAGCAAGTGGTTGTGGGCTCTCAGCCCTTGAATATTCATCCCAGGACATCCTAACTGGGGATTCCCACCTGCCCCCATTCAAAAGCACTGAGACCTCCAGCACCAAAGCAACACATCTCAGGGGAGGGAGAGCCTGGCACTAGCCTGGGTCCAAACCAGCCCACAGGAATCACCTGGACCTCAGGAAGGACCTGCCCTTGTGCCATGGCTGGTGGGGAGGAGGAGGAGATGCTGGGAGAGCAGCCCAGGGCTGGGGGCGGGTGGGAGTGTGCACCCTCGGGCAGGGAAGAGGGAAGGTGACTGCCCCACCCTGCACTTTTCCATCTGACCAGCACCACTGGGGGAAGGGAGGGCTGCCTGGGTCTCCATGCTTTGAAAAAGGCAAAGGGGAAACAGCAGGGACTCAAGGCAGAAGGTGGGAGCACCAACAGCTCCCTGAGAGGTCTGTGGGCTCCAGAAGCAGCCACACGAGCCCCCCAAGGGGCTCTTCTCCATGTATGCCTCCCACCATGGCACTACAAATGCGGTCCTTGCCACTCCTCCCCTTCCAAAAAGGGCATTTCACTGAAAAAAGGGAAAGAAAACCCCCTGTCCCAAGTCCTGCCTCTCCATCCAGTGAGGAGCCAGGTGGGAAGGCACAAGCCTCCTTGGGGGCCTCAGGGGGAACAGGACTGAAAAATACCTTTGGAGCTCAGCTCTGCACATCTTGGAGCCAATGACAAGGACTTCAGGGAGCCCAAAATGAGGAAACCCCGGGCCTAAAGAACTGTGGATTAAAAAAAGTGCCCCTGCAAAAAGGGGGTTGTGTTCACAGTACGAGCTGCAGTGCTCCAGGGCACTGAGGTGGGACGGGGCTCCAGGCAGGCAGCGGCACAGGCTGGAGACTTCAGCAACTTCACCCCAGGACTGGGAGTCCAGCCTGGCCAAAAATCCCACTTCCCTCAGCCCTTTCCCCACACAGGCAGCAGCCAGAGTCAGTCCCCAAACCAGTTACGGCTTTCCAGCATCAGGAGGGAGCCCCAAAGGGGTTCAAGGCAGGGCTGGCTCAGCCCTGCAGCCCCAGCAAGGGGTACCTCAAACTCACCATCCCTGAGGATGGAGCCGTGCCCAGGACCTGCCCCATCCTGGAGCAGCCACCACCACCTCCCACAGGCTGGGGAGCACCCACCCCACGGAAAACATCGCCCGTGCCAGCGCCGTCCCTGCCGGCAGGGTCAGTGCAGGACCTGCTCCAGCTCGTACTTCTCGCAGAACTTGCTGGTGAAGGGCAGGCAGGTGAGGTACTCCACCCAGCGCCAGTTCACGGGGTACACGTAGAGCCACACCACCAGCGAGGCAAAGAGCCCCAGGAAGACCAGCAGGGACACGATGATCATGGCCCGCTTGCGGTACTTGTCCAGCGTGCCGAAGGTGATGTAGGGCAGGAAGGCGAAGGACAGCAGCAGCCCGCTGAGGAAGCCGAAGAGGTGAGCGATGTTGTCGATCCAGGGCAAGAGGCCGCAGATGAAGAGGAAGAGGACGATGCCAAAGAGGTTGAGGAAGGCTTTCCAGGGTTTCTCCAGCACTTGCCAGCTTTGGAAGAGCTCCACGAAGAGGCAGGCCAGCAAACCGAACTGGGACCCGGCAGGGCCCACCTGCAGGGATGGGGTGTGTCAGGGCTGGACACTGTGTCACTCCAGACACATCCCATGTCCCCCAGGGATCATCTCCTCCCCTAGCAAAGTGCATTTGGCTTCTGCATGCCTATGCAGGATCCTGCATGGGGCTCAGGGGTGGGAGCCCTGGCACAGGGGGATGAGGGGAGCAGGGTGGTGCTGCTTTGGTACTTTCTGTGACTCAGCAGCCAGACAGCATCACCCCCTCCCAGACCAAAGCCCCATCCCAGCACACCCGTGGGGGATTAGGGCCCTTGGCATGATCTCATTTAAAGCCTGACAGGGTTTGGCTGGCAGCAGATTAGCCATCTGCCTGCCCAGGGACCCCGCACGCTCACGGACCTGTGGTGACATGTGACACACACACGGCATGTGCCAACACCACACGTGGGGCAGGGACACCCCCTCCCCC